>NIVC01003591.1:35558-124819 GCA_002269645.1 Macrostomum lignano
ACAAGAAGTAGTAGAGTTAAAAAAGGATTCAGTATAATTGTTAAAAGAATTCTGATAAGCAGACTGCTGAGAGGCGGTGAAGTAGAGAGGCCTCAGAGATAAGGTACGTTTAGGAGATTAGGCTAATAGAGGAGATAATAGGAGGAGATTAGGCTAATAGGAGGAGATTAGGCTAATAGGAGGAGATTAAACTGAGAGGAGAGATTAGGCTGAGAGGAAAGGAGATTAGGCTGAGAGAAGTGAAGGTTAGGCTGAGAGGATATAGGCTGAGAGGAGAGAAGCTTAGGCTGAGAGGAGAGGAGATTAGGCTGAGAGGAGAGATTAGGCTGAGAGGAAATGAGATTAGGCTGAGAGGAGAGAAGCTTAGGCTGAGAGGAGAGGAGATTAGGCTGAGAGGAGAGGAGATTAGGCTGAGAGGAGTGAGGGTTAGGCTGAGAGGAGAGAAGCTTGGGCTGAGAGGAGAGGAGATTGGGCTGAGAGAAGAGGAGATTAGGCTGAGAGGAGAGGAGATTAGGCTGATAGGAGAGAAACTTTGGCTGAGAGAAGAGGAGATTAGGCTGAGAGAAAAGGAGATTGGGCTGAGAGAAGAGGAGATTAGGCTGAGAGGAGAGGAGATTAGGCTGATAGGAGAGAAACTTTGGCTGAGAGAAGAGGAGATTAGGCTGAGAGGAGAGGAGATTAAGCTGAGAAGTGTGCTCAGAGACAACCTGAAAGCTAGAGAATGCTCAGCAGTGTAAAAGTGCACACGCGGACCCCTCCTGCCTGTCGCAGCGGGCCCGCGGCCGCACTGTTATAGAGCATGTCAGACCAGCACAGCAGCAGACTGCGCCAGCTGGAGGAGGACGGCCGCAGCCTGGCGAAGCGGGCGGTGGAGCAGGACCAGGCTGGCAGCGCGGGCACGGCCAGCTTCTTCTACACCGAGGCCGCCCAGGCGCTGCTAGCCGCCAAGGAGGAGGGCTCCCAGCTGCCGAACCTGCTGGCCACTGTCAGGGATTACATCTCCCGGGCCGAGCAGCTCAAAGCTGTCAGTTCAACAGGCGCAGCCCAGGCCAAGTCGCAGGAGCAGCAGCAGCTGGACCGGGCCCGCTACCTGCTATCCGAGGCCTTGGAGGATGACGAGAGCGGCCAGGGCGCTGACGCCATCGGCAAGTACGTGCAGGCGGTGGAGGCGCTGCTGCAGCTGAGCAAGTCGGCTGAGCCTGGCCTGCGCCAGAAATGCCAGGACATGGCCAAGCAGGTGAAGTGTATACCATCAATGGGTTAGAAAACACCTTGTACTGCCAGAGCAAGTCTTGACTTACTTCACTCAGTTGAAGGAGGCGTCGACGCGACCACGGGCAGCTGATGCTCCTCCGGAGTGCGCGGTCCCCCTCCGAAAAGTCCAGGTGGATGGTCGCTTGCCCGGTAGCCCTTAGGTAGCGGACGAGCTAATAGAAATTCTCGGGCCTGAAAGTCTTAAGTAAAGGAGTGGCATTCACAGATGAAGTGCTCCACATTCTCAACACCGAATTCCTCATTGCGGATTTTTTCACTGGAGATAACAATGCCTGGCAAAACAGCCATGGCTTGAGCTAGAGGCCCATGGTCACCGCCCTGATGTCCCTGCGGTTGAGTCCAAGCAGGGCCCTGCGGAGGGCGGAGTTCAAAGCAGTCCATGACTCAAACACTGAAGGCTTGGCTCACTAGGAGATCTCGCTTTGTGTCACCAAATGCTAGACAGCATCGTGTTTGAACAATTTCACAGGCGCTGGAGAGGGCCGAAGTGCTCAAGAAGAAGTCGGCTGCGGCCTCTGCGCCGCCTCAGCTGCCCAGCGCGCCAACGGATCTCCCTGGCGACGACGTTTTGGCCGAGCGCCCCCGCCGCCGACCTCCTTGACGCCGCAGCCGAGGCCGACGCCGCCACCGGCGCAGCAGCGGCCACAGCCGAGCCGCACGGAGGCCTATACGAAGGCGGAGATCGCCGTGCTGCGGGCCACGTCCCGCATCAACGGGCGCAACTACCTGCCATTCATGGCCTCGGACGCGCGCGAGCAGTTCGCCTATCCGCAGCCCTTCACCGATTCCGAGGGCCTCCTGCCGCTGTCCGCCAAGCAGCAGCGCAGCTTGTCCCGTTGGGCCCGGCCAGACCAGCTGGCTCCGGAGCCCAAGATGATCCTGCTGGTGTCGCCAATGAGCATCACGCAGACCATCGTGTCCGACTGCTCATTCGTGGCCTCCATGGCCGTGGCCGCCCAGTACGAGCGCCGGTTCAAGCGCCAGCTGGTCACCAACATCATCTACCCGCAGAACAGGCGCGGCGAGCCCGTGTACAATCCCTGCGGCAAGTACATGATCAAGCTGCACCTCAACGGCGTGGCCAGGAAAGTGATCATCGACGACCAGCTGCCCGTGGCCCGGTCCGGCGAGCTTATTGGCGCCTATTCGAATAACTCGGCCGAGTTCTGGGTGTCCTTTCTAGAGAAGGCCTACATGAAGGTTGGTTTTAGCCTCATTATCTCCTCACTCTCTTATCTCGGCCTAATTATCTCGCCACTCTCTTATCTCGGCCTAATTATCTCTCCACTCTGTTATCTCGGCCTCATTATCTCTCCACTCTGTTATCTCGGTCTCATTATCTCTCCACTCTCTTATCTCGGTCTCATTATCTCTCCACTCTCTTATCTCGGTCTCATTATCTCGCCACTCTCTTATCTCGGCCTCATTATCTCCTCACTCTCTTATCTCGGTCTCATTATCTCCTCACTCCCTTATCTCGGCCTCATTATCTCTTCACTCTGTTATCTCGGTCTCATTATCTCCTCACTCTCTTATCTCGGCCCCATTATCTCTCCACTCTGTTATCTCGACCTCATTATCTCTCCACTCTGTTATCTCGGTCTCATTATCTCTTCACTCTCTTATCTCGGCCTAATCTCTCAACTCTCTTATCTCGGCCTCATTACATGTATCTCTCCGCTCTCTTATGCCGACTTCATTATCACTGGTCAAAGACTGATACTGCTGCCATCCCACAAGCAGACAATCCCCCAACTCCCCACCATCCCCAGGTGATGGGCGGCTACGACTTTCCGGGCTCGAATTCGAACATCGATTTGCACGCCCTCACGGGCTGGATCCCCGAGCGAATTCCAATTGATGAGGGCAACCCGGTGCGCTTTAAGAAGGACAAGGTGTTCACCAAGCTGCAGGACCGGTTTCACCAGGTAAACCCAGTTCAGCAGGACATCTTTTTCTGCTTTGTTTAATACAAGCGGCTGTAGACTATGATAGATTTGATATATTCAACATCATCCTACAGCGTTGTTTCAATTTCCAATTGAAATTGAACTTCCGGTTCGATGTCTAACTTAGATAGATAGATAGATAGATAGATAGATAGATAGATAGATAGATAGATAGATAGATAGATAGATAGATAGATAGATAGATAGATAGATAGATAGATAGATAGATAGATAGATAGATAGATAGATAGATAGATATAAGATAGATAGATAGATAGATAGATAGATAGATAGATAGATAGATAGATAGATAGATAGATAGATAGATAGATAGATAGAGATAGATAAAAAGATAGATAGATAGATAGATAGATAGATAGATAGATAGATAGATAGATAGATAGATAGATAAAAAGATAGATAGATAGATAGATAGATAGATAGATAGATAGATAGATAGATAAGATAGATAGATAGATAGATAGATAGATAGATAGATAGATAGATAGATAGATAGAAAGATAGATAAAAAGATAGATAGATAGATAGATAGATAGATATAAAGATAGATAGATAGATAGATAGATAGATAGATAGATAGATAGATAGATAGATAGATAGATAGATAGATAGATAGATAGATAGATAGATAGATAGATAGATAGATAGATAGATAGATAGATAGATAGATAGATAGATAGAAAGATAGATAGATAAAAAGATAGATAGATAGATAGATACATACATAGAATAAAGCCTACTTTCAGTAGTATATATGCTTTCTTTCGCACTGGCTTATTCTCAGGGCCACTGCCTCATCACGGCGGCCACCGGGCCAATGTCGCAGGCGGACGCCGACCGCGCTGGCCTGGTGGAGACTCACGCCTACGCTGTGCTGGACATCCGGGTGGCTGCCGGCCACCGCCTGCTCATGCTGAAGAACCCCTGGAATCACCTCAGCTGGAACGGCAACTTCTCTCGCCGGGACACGCGCAACTGGACGCCCGAACTCGAGCGCCTGTTGAACTACGACACCAAGAGCGCCCGGCTGTACGACAACGGCGTCTTCTGGATCGACTACGACAGTCTCTGCCGATTCTTTGAGGTTCTCTACGTTAGCTGGAGTCCCGACCTGTTCCCGCACACCAGCTGCCTGCACGACACCTGGCCGGCCAAGGAGGGCCCGAAGAAGGACCGGTTCTGCATCGCCGACAATCCGCAGTACCTACTGACTGTGGCTGCCCAGCGCCCCTGCCCCGTCTGGGTGCTGCTCTGCCGGCATATTGTCGATCGGCGGGACTTTGCCGATAATCAGGTGACTGCTTGTTTCATTTATCCATTGAATTAGCACTGGCGCCACAATATAGTGTAGCACTAGCGCCACAATATAGTGTAGCACTAGCGCCACAATATAGTGTAGCACTAGCGCCACAATATAGTGTAGTACTGGCGCCACAATATAGTGTAGCATTGGCGCCACAATATAGTGTAGCACTGGCGCCACAATATAGTGTAGCATTGGCGCCACAATATAGTGTAGCATTGACGCCACAATATAGTGTAGCATTGACGCCTCAATGTAGTGTAGCACTGGCGCCACAATATAGTGTAGCATTGGCGCCTCAATGTAGTGTAGCATTGACGCCACAATATAGTGTAGCATTGGCGCCACAATTTGCTATAATCGCCGAACACCCCGCCCGCAGGAGTACATCGCCCTAGTTGTGTACAAAGACGTCTCCGGTCGCAAGATTTTCTATCCGAGCGATCCGGCGCCTTATAAAGACGGCGCCAGGGTGAACTCGCCGCTGTACCTGGTGCAGATGGTGCAGGAGTCCGGGACCGCCAGCTACCACCTGGTGGTGTCTCAGTACGAGAAGAACAATACTATTAACTATACCATTCGCGTGTACTGCACCGAGCCCTTCAAGCTGACCAAGGTGGGTGCGCGGGCCGGATCATGGATAGACAGACAGACAGACAGACAGACAGACAGACAGACAGACAGACAGACAGACAGACAGACAGACAGACAGACAGACAGACAGACAGACAGACAGACAGACAGACAGACAGACAGACACTAAGACAGACAGACAGACACTAAGACAGACAGACAGACAGACAGACAGACAGACACTAAGACACTAAGACAGACATTAAGACAGACATTAAGACAGACACTGAGACAGGCAGACACAGACAGGCAGACGGACATTAAGACAGACACTAAGACAGACAGACAGACAGACAGACAGACAGACAGACAGACAGACAGACAGACAGACACTAAGACAGACAGACAGACAGACAGGCAGACAGACAGACAGACAGACAGACTTCTGACTCCATTGTCTTATCCCGCCGCAGGTGCCGGATCCCTTTGTGACGGAGAAGTCTGTCTCAGGCGAGTGGAAGGGCGCCTCAGCGGGCGGCTGCGCCAACCACCCGGACAGTTACAGCCGCAACCCCTGCTACCAGGTGCGCCTTGACAACGGTTACCAGGACAACCAGCTGCTTATTGAGCTGCGCGGACCCAGAGACTATTTTACCGGATTCGATCTCACCCAGGAGAGCGGCGGCCAGCGATTCTCGTCCGGTTCGTTCCGGCAGGGCTACAGCATGCTGGAGAAGGCCCAGCTGCCCGGCGGCGTGTACAACATCGTGCCCTGCACCTTCAAGCCCGGCCAGGAGGGGCCCTTCATATTGGAGGTGTCCGCCTCCCGGCCATTCACTCTCAGCAAGGTCAGGTAGCCGGCCGGACCGTCACCTGAGTAAAAATTTCATGTTTCTCTGAGAAAATTCATATTTCTTCTTGGCTGATAAGTTGGTTACGCTACATATCGGTAGTTTCGGAATCCTATATACTAAAATTGTTTCTAAATTCAATCTACTTAAAAGCATATAATAACAAATTTTCCCACCTGCAAATTTGGGGTTCATCACAGCACTTAACAAATTGCTTAGTTTAAAGTTGATTACGCTACATATCGGTAGTTTAGGAAATTAGATTGACTCTTATATACCGTAAACAAAGTGACAAGTTGATCTGACATAAATTTAAGACCCTGAGCTTTGATCTTCAAATAAAGGCTTTGCAGTAGTTTTTCAAAGTTAATTTCGCAACATATCGGTAGTGAGGCCCGTTTGAATTACTTAGAATAAAAGTGTTACTGCTATTGACTATGTACTTAACCTCCTGTTTTTAAGTTTATTTAATTTTTTTTTGGTTTGAGGATCATATAGGACACTATGAGGACACTTTTGGCAACTCAGCTTGCCTTGTTCACTTACGAAGTATTGTAATAATAAATCATTAGCATCAACCAACCTATGACTTCTGTGATGCTTTCTTCCGCGCTTATATTAACTCGCAAACAGAGAG
This sequence comes from Macrostomum lignano, assembly GCA_002269645.1. NCBI lineage: Eukaryota > Metazoa > Platyhelminthes > Macrostomidae > Macrostomum > Macrostomum lignano. Next base: position 42,168 of record NIVC01003591.1, read on the forward strand.
TTATGCTGGAGCTGCGCATTGTGCGCGACTTGTGAATTGAATTTTATTTTTGCCTCTGGTGCTCAACTTATAAATATAAATAGTTTCCAGGCACCCAATTTGCTAATGATTGCCACTGTACTTTATTCAGATCTGAAATTTACTTACTAAAAGTGTCATTTAAAGTACATTTGCAGCTGATTAGATTGTGTTTGAGTTAACTCTGCTTATTTTATCTTGCTTAAGAGCCTTCTTTGATTTGTTATTCTGTGTGTGTAGATAAAAAATTAATATTTAATTTTGAATTGTAAATAAATGTGTTTAAAATATGTTCTTTAGATTAAATATTCTTCTGTGACTTACTAAATACTTTCATGATCGTGTTCTTCAAATTTAGAGTATAAAAACCTAGGCATGCACAAATCACAGTGCCAGTCACAGCACAGATCACAGTGCCAGTCACAGCATACACAGATCACAGTGCCAGTCACAGCACAGATCACAGTGCCACTCATAGCATACACAGATCACAGTGCCAGTCACAGCACAGATCACAGTGCCAGTCACAGCACAGATCACAGTGCCACTCACAGCATACACAGATCACAGTGCCAGTCACAGCACAGATCACAGTGCCAGTCACAGCATACACAGATCACAGTGCCAGTCACAGCATAGACAGATTACAGTGCCAGTCACAGCACAGATCGCAGTGCCAGTCACAGCACAGATCACAGTGCCAGTCACAGCACAGATCACAGTGCCAGTCACACCACAGATCACAGTGCCAGTCACAGCATACACAGATCACAGTGCCAGTCACAGCACAGATCACAGTTCCAGTCACAGCACAGATCACAGTGCCAGTCACAGCACAGATCACAGTGCCAGTCACAGCACAGATCACAGGGCCAAACTCCTGTTCATGCTGCCAGCATCCAGCTAGAGATGCCACCAGCGCCATCAGCAGCAGCTGGCAGCTGCGCCCTGTCCCTGGGCTCCAGGTTCCTCTTCGGCTGCCGAGTGACCGCCGCCCACCGGTTCGCCGCTTCGCCTGTCCAGCCTCCATCGCCGCTGCATCAGCAGCCGCATCTCCAGCCGTGCCGCCAGGGCCGCCGCTGGCTCCGGCCGGAATTGCGCGGGTGTACAAGCCGCGCCTGTCGCCGGAGGCCATGAAGGAGTTCTGGCGCCTGTCGGGCATCGGGCCGGACCACAGCCGGGCCAAGGCGGCCGACCAGCAGGCCGAGGTGCCGCCGGAGATCAAGCGACTGTACCAGGAGGCGCTGCCACCCATAGTGAGCCAGGACTACCGCGACCCCATTGTGGAGTCGCTGCACCGGGCCGAGATGATGCGGCGACGGCGGGTCATCAACATTCCGGAGTTCCACGTCGGCTCCATCCTTGCCGTCAGCGTGATGGACAAGCACGCGCCTAACAAGGTTGGCGGGCCTTCCTTTCGCTTCGATCAATCTGCTGACTTAACTCCTTAATCGCCCCTTCAATTCCAAAGAATCGCCCATTAAATATCAAAGAATCGCCCCTTCAATTCCAAAGAATCGCCCCTTAATCCCAAGGAATCGCCCCTTCAATCCCAAGGAATCGCCCCTTCAATCCCAAAGAATCGCCCCTTCAATCTCAAAGAATCGCCCTTTCAATCTCAAAGAATCGCCCCTTAAATCTCAAAGAATCACCCCTTAAATCCCAAGGAATGGCCTTTTCAACGGTCATTCTCTATCTGCTGGACTCCCATTGCACATGCTAAGATCTGACATCTAACATGCAATATACTACTCACTACACTGAGTAGCGAATCTCATTGCTCGTTCCAACCCTCCGCCAGGTGAACCGCTTTGTTGGCCTGTGCATCCTGCGCAGGCACACCGGCCTCTTCACCACATTCACCCTGCGCAATATGGTCGACCAGGTGTGCGTGCAGATCGAATACGAGCTCTACAGCCCCAGCATCGTGTCCATCCAGCTGCTGAAGCTCGAGCGTCGCCTTGACGACAACCTGCTGTACCTGATGGACGCGCCGCATAGTCACTGCACGATCCCCTTCGACATGGTGCCGGAGCCGTATTCGCGCAACGACCCGGTGCCCGTCAATAGGGAGCGGGTGAGTAGGGTTCGAATCACCATCAGTACCGAGTTCGAATCCCAGTGCATCAGTCCTGAATTTGAATTCCAGAGATTATCATCAGTCCCGAATTCGAATCCTAGTGCTCACCATCAGTCCCGAGTTCGAATCCTAGTGCTTACCATCAGTCCCGAGTTCGAATCCTAGTGCTCACCATCAGTCCCGAGTTCGAATCCCAGTGCTCACCATCAGTCCCGAGTTCGAATCCCAGTGCTCACCATCAGTCCTGAGTTTGAGAGTTCTAATCTGCCGGGCGTCGATCTAAGTCCTTAGCTCGAATCCTGGGTGACACAAACAAGTCTTGTCAACATACGTGTAGGTCTAATACTACCTAAGTTACATGCAAGCATCCGGAATTCTGCCCTCCAGGTGCGGCTGAACCCTCCACCCTGGATGTGCAAGTGGCACCTGCATGGCTACCAGGGCATAGACCTGGAGCACCTGTACAGCTACCTGAGCGACAAAGACGTTGCTAAAGCAATCGAATTCTCAAAGGCCTACAAGAGGTACGACCTGCTGGACCAGTACCTCAACAGGGTGCCCGTGCCCGATGCTGACTACGCCTTCAAGGACATCTTCATTCAGCACCAGGAGCTGCTCCAGCACCAGCAGCAGCAGCAGCAGCAGTCCTCAAAAAAATCCGAAGTGATCAGCAAACTGACTGGCACAGTGTGAATTCGGTGCCAGATTGCAGCAACTGAAGCCATTATAATTATAATTGGCACTGCCTGTTCTTGTTAGCTGAATTCGCATTCATATTTATCACCTGTTGATGCTTTTAGCATTTTTGTGACTGCCCATGATGCGAGCAAGTCAAATACAGCCCTCACTAGGGTGACGGAGCTTGAGAGTGTGCTCCAGGCATTTACTGCTCTGTGAGCCATAAATTTTAGCTTTTGATTTTCTATTGATTTTTTATTGATTAGTCGGCGGAATGGGAAGAAAGATTCTTATTAATGCAAATGGTATTTTGTGTCTCATTAGGCTTGAAGTAGTCGAGAACGTGTAGAGATCAATAATAATAATAATAATAATTGAGTACACCTGCCCCAATTGGGCCAGACATCTCAGCCTGAAGGCTGCGTACGGCTGTTCAGTCCAAGGACTGTTGGTTCGCCACACCCCCTCAATTACCCCAGCTAATGCTGGCACCCCAGTTTACAGCTGGGTGAACTGAAGCAATGCTGAGTTAAGTATCTTGCTCAAGGACACAAACTGCTCCAAGTGGGTCGAGAATCGAAACCCCGACCTTTCATTCGTGAGTCCGACGCTCTAACCACTAGGCTGCAACCCCCTCGTCAAACAAATATTTGATTAAAAAATTGGACTAACTTTTAAAACTCTACTCACAAGTAGCAGACACGGAGTATAAATACGGAATTCCATTCAAACCTCAAACCAGTCTTCACAAACCTGTCAATCAATCAACCTTGTTGCCGTAGTAATTTTCCACATGTCATGATAAACAGGCCAAAAAGCAAGTTTGACAGAATATCGACAGCTGGATGACAGCTCGTCAAAAAAACCTGTCGCCGAGAAAGGGTCTATGAGATTTTTTCCGCAGGTGGTTTTCCCGCGGGAGCTTTTCCCGTTTATAGTTAATCCAGTCTATAGAGTCGACTATACTACACTAGACTAGATCAGAGCAAGACTAGACTAGCGATCAAGTCCGACTGGATTTGACTTGAAATTCCTACTGGCAATGGCGTCGCCATGGATTTTATGGTGGTGGGGACGAAGCCAAGGATTCAACGTAAACATGCATGTATATGACTAAATTCCTACATTTCCATTATTTAAAGAATCGTGTTGTCAGCACTCATTTTGGCGCCGCAGGCACTCCATTTATTATTGATTACCACAACGGGTCACAAGGTGGGGTGGGGGAAAAAGCATTGGCATGTCCCCCATAGCTTTTACCGTGGGGGGCATGTCCCCTCTGTCCCCCCGGTGGCGACGCGCCTGCCCACTGGAAAACGACCTGCGGGAAATTCTCGTGCTCCCGACTCGACACAAAAGCAACTCACTGGCAATCAAATTGGATACGGGTATGAGTGATGCCAGCATTTTTCTGCATTTATTCGAGGGTACCGATTTCACCGCCACAACTGCCACTGCACGACAGATGGAATTGACAATTCAGCACATCTGGTGCAATGCAGAGGACAGTCTTCTGGGATTCTGTCAGCATTCTCATCGCACTAAAATACTTGGTGTCCAGGTGTCCCGAAGAGCACGCAGAGTTGATTGCCACTCAAGCAGCTCTCCTGCATCACTTCCTGGAGGCAGGTTTCTTTCTGACAAGCTGCTTCAAGATTTTTGGAGATAAAAATCCAAACAACGAGGCATGCGCTCGCAGAAACGGGGAGCCTGGCAGTTTAGACACCCACGTCTTGGAAAACCTTCATCAGGATGCGGATGAGCCCTCAGCTGTTCGCGCTTCTGAGCCTCTGCATTGCTGGTGAGTCTCGCCGATTATGTCAAAATTATTTATGCCATTATGCCAACGATTATGCCATCAGTTGCAGCCGCCGGGACTCCCAGCTGCCGTAGACTCGTTAAGTCGCCCGGCCCGATCGCCCTGGACGCCGGCGTCGGCAGCTCCGTCATCGCTGCCGAACCCGCAGCCAGCTCACAGGACTGCGTGCTCAAGTGCGTCATCGCGTCCAGCGACTGCGCGCTCGCCACCTTCAATAGCGGCAGCCGCCTCTGCAGGACTCTGCGGCTGGTTGAAGCTTCGCCTGAATCGGCGAGACTCGGTGAGCTGGGATCCGAGGCTGGCGATGAGGTGTGGCCGAGGACTTCTGGCAGACGGTCGAGCGGCTGAGGCTGTCGGGCAGCGGTGAGTTGCGAAGTCTGCAGACACAAACTCGTGCAAATAGCCAGGTAGCTTGCAGTCACTTATTAGCCTACACAGATAGTTTGCATTGTTTGCAGGGCCGACTGCAACCGAGAGCACCTCATCATCCCCCACTCACACGTCCGCCTCTGAGACTCTCCTGCCGGTTTCGCATCCCGGATACCAGCAGCAGATCGGGGACAGGACCTTCTGGGTGTTCCAGCAGAGACAGACCGGAGAGGTGGCCTTCAACAGGACCTGGGGCGAGTATGTCAGCGGCTTCGGGAATGCCGTTGAGTTCTGGATCGGTGAGACCTGAAGTTTTCGTTTGAATGCAAGTGTAAAAATAATAAAAAGCAATGTGCAATATGCTCCATATTTACTCAGGACTGAATAGAATCCACGAGTTCACACTGAACCACACCAGCAACTTGAGAGTCGAGGCCCAGACTTTCAATGGAGAGTTCTACGCGTTCGAGTGGCTCGGCTTCACCGTCGGAGACTCCAGCAAGAACTGCAGGATGAACTACGGCAGCTTCCTCAGCGCCAACTCCACCATCAGCTGCGACTTTTTGTATTGGAATCGAGGCCAGCAGTTCTCCACCTTCGACAGGGACAACGACGCTTTTTCATACAGCTGCAGCGCCATCTATGGAAGCGGCGGCTTCTGGTGGGGCAGCTGCATGACATCCAACCCGAACGGTGTGTACTCAACCACGCAGGCGCCCGGTGCCTCCTACATGGCCTCATTTTGCATTAGAAGCTGGAAGGCCCTCCGTTCGATGCGGATGATGCTGCAGGTGTGAAGCTGCACGAATCCGATGAGGATTTGCACCAAAACCCTAGTCTCATATACAGTTTTTTTGAGTTATCGCGTCAAACTTGATGCTTAAAATACAACACCTACCTCGTAAAACTTCCAAGCGAAGGAACTGGAAGTCTGCAACTCTCGGTAATCATTTTGTAGTCCTTGATTCATTCTTTTCTACGAACCCGACCAGAGACTCCCTGCCCAGGCTCGGCAGTTCTGTGTAAAGAAAAGTCAGGAACAGCACTGTAAGTGATGGCTTATTGACTAAAAAATGCTACATAGCCAAAGCTTACACTCTACCGGCTCGAAATGCGCAGCGGCAACGCCTGCTCAGCTTTGAATGTCCCTCCAGTTTCGATAAGAAATATTACCCAATAGTAATGTATTATTTAGACAGAGAAGTGGCAAACTTAAATATATCTACGAGCGAACTATTATTGAGCGCAAGGCGCGAGTCGGCAAAGTCTCCGCAGTCAGTCACTGTCGTCGCTGCACCGCTGCAGCTCCGTCACTGTGTCCCGGATGGTGTGGACGCACAGCTGCAGGTCCCTGGACAGCGCCACCAGCGACTCCGCCACGGACCCGATCAGGGCCTCCTCGCTGCCCTGCTGGGGCCGCCGCCGCCGCCGCCGCCCCTGCCGCTTCGACAGCGAGCTGCACCGAGTCGCGGAAGCTCCGCTGCCGATCGTTCGGTTTCTGCAGCTGCGCCTACTGACTGCGTTGGACTGGTTGCCGTCCGCCCGCGCCTCGGCCCCGCCCTCCGTCAGCAGCGCCTCGTCTTCGTCATCAGCGTCGGTCCCGGCGAGCCCCGGGCTGCCCAGCTCGCAGGTGACCTCGCAGATTTGAAATCGGCAGCGCTCCACGCAGGGTCGCTGCGGCTGCCGCCGCTCAAGTTGCTGCGGCCGGCGCTGGCAGCTTCTTCGACTCGACGGTGTCGCTGTACGCGAGGAAACCGCCGAGGCATCGGCGAACGGGTGCCGCCTCTGCTGCCGCCGCCGCCTTCGGGCCGCCCGGTCCAGAGTCTGCACGAGGCTGTCCAGACCGCCGCCGTCCGCCTTCGCCGGAGTAGCCGTCGCCGTCGGTGACTTCGGCGAGTCTCTCCGGCTGGATTGTCGGCTGTTCATGTTCGTGTCTGCCGAGCCGCGCCGCCTCCCGGGCTGCTGGCCCCGCCAGCTTGGCAGCCTCTGCGGTCGCCTGGTTGAGTCGCTGTCGCTGCTGGCCTCGTCAGCCAGAATTTCATTGGCGCTCGTCGACTCGGCGACCAGCGAGCGGGCTGTCTCCGACTGCCGCGCCCACTGCTGCGCCGGGCACGGTGCCGTCGCCGTGGCAGCCGCCCTTCGGCCGACGCCGGCGTCAGCTCGCGGCTCCCATGGCACCGCCTGCTGCCAGTCGTTCGCGGACTCCTCCGTGATTCGAGCTGCTGACGAAGACGACTCTGCCGATGTCCCCGCAGTTGCAGCCGCAGCCGCCGCCGCTGCCGCCTCCCCAGCCGCCGTCTTGGCGGAAGAAGCGCCGCAGCAGCCGCGGCCCGGGCAGAAAAATGCGTTCAGCCGTCGGCCGACAACCCGAAGAACTCCGGCGGCCTCCTCTGCGGACTCGGCATTTCTAAGGCGGCTTTCTATGAGCTGCTGGCGCTCGGGCCGTTGATGCTGCAGCAGCTCCATCTGCCGCTGAGGCTGCTCATCCCGCTGCCCTATCGGCTCATCCTCGCTGGTCAGTTCGTCTCCAATAAGCCGCAGCTGCCTTGGCGGCCACCGCTGCTGCTCTCTCGTGGTGGTCTCTTGGGGTCTCTCGTCCCTCCGGCAGCCCAGGTGACTGGCCGATCGGCGTCGAAGCCCCCCCGAATTCCTCGGTGGCGGCTCCTCTCGAGGCTCCGGTGGCTTCTGCGGAGGCGGCGGCAGAGGCTCCAGGGATTCAAAGTCCGGCGCCACGTTGTCGGTGTCGTCGGAGCGAATCGGCGCCGAGCCCGGCTGCGGCAGGTCGGCCGTGTCGGTCTGGCAGGCGGCCGTGCGGCTGTCGCGGGCCTCCGGCCGGCCGCGCGGTGTCCGCAGCTGCACGACGGGCGGCGGCCGGAGTGGCCTATCCGGGCCGGAGCAGCGAAAGACGGCGCACAGCGACCGCTCCGCGGTGCCAACTGTCGCCGAGTCGGCGACTGGCGGCGGCTGCAACGGCGTGCAGACCTCAGTCGGCGAGCTCTCCGAGGCCTCCTTGGCCGCGGCTACGGGCAGGCTGCTCAGAAAGGTGCTCTCAAAGAAGTACCGCGTCCGAGTGCTGGCTGCCGACCGAGCGTCGTAGGGGGTCGCCAGGCCGGGTTCCTGTGGTGGCGGCGGGGGCGGGGGCGGCGGCGGCGGCGGCGGTGGTGGTGGCGGCGGTGGCGGTTGCGGAGGCTGCGACCTGCCCGCCCGCCCAGCCTGCATGTGGCCGTGGCAGACGGCCGCCCGGATCCTGTAGAAGTCCCGGTCGCCTCGTCCCGTTGGAGTCGGCCTGGCCGTCGTCTCGTCGCTTCCGCGCTCGCTGCTGTCTATGAAGCTGAAGGTGTGCGGGTGCTGGCTGAGCAGCACGGAGGCGCGGTCAAGGATGGCCGCCACGCTGTCGTCAGGATTGGCCGGGCGCGGGTGCCGGTAGTGCAGCCGGCGGAGCGGCGCCACCTGCAGCGGCGACTCGCTGTCGGTGTCGCCTCCCGCGGCCCCGCTGCTGTGCTGCTGCTGCTGCTGGCGGAGCTCGTCGCTGCTGCTGAGCTGCATCCGGATACCGACGGTGGTGTCGGACCTGTCCGGGTCCCCGTACCGCGCCCACATGCCGCAAGGGTCGAATGAATCGAAGGTAGAGTTCCGATGCCGTCAGCCAGTTCCGCTTGTGAACACCCAGGGGCATGGGATTTGTAGTTTGATTGCGTAGCGCTTCTTTGTAAAAGCGGCAAGTGGGGGTTCGGGCCATAGACTATTGCGGGAGTCGGTGAATAGAAACGCGTTTGCTCCCACGCGCATGAGGGCCAGAGACCCTGGTTTTCTAACTTGTCTCATTTTTAATCCAAGCCGCCATGCCAGCGTCAAAAACTAGCCATTCCACTATGAGTAGAGCAGTCTGGGTGTTTGGCCCGGTTGAGAGACTGACGGGAAGCAACAGCCTCTCTGAATCGATGCATCCATGATGCTCGCCTTTTTTCTTAGAAACTCAGCCACTCCGTCCTGTAAGAAGGGAAAGTTGAGTGACAGCTCAAGTCGGGAATGAACCGCGCCTCGGGCCACTCGACGAATGCCTTTTCCTGTCCTTGGCTACGCACGTAAGGCCTCTGGACTTATCTCTAAGTTGTGAGACTCATGAGACAGAGACAGCACTCCAAATAAACGATATGTTGCGTATTATACTTTTAACCATATCGAAGAAAAGCTTTTGGAAGTAGTGCAGACTCGAACCAGCGTCCATTCCCGCTTAAAGACCGATGTTGACCTTGTCAAGGCCCATGAGACCGTCGATCGCTCAATCAATCACTTTCTGGCTTTAGAGCAGATTAGCCTGATTGCGGGGAGTGACTCAAAACCTTAGGAGTCTCCCGTGCTTCCTGACAAATTGTATGCTTATTGAGTACGCCAGCACCTGCGGAGCGACCTGTTTATTCATTCCAGTCACCGAAGCATCAATAGAAAATTATGAACTTTTTCTTTACTGCCTTTTCGTACGAATTATTTACTAAATTGTCGGGCTCTGTCCCCCATCTCTACTCTGTTTGTCGCCCCGCCCCACCCGGTTTCCATGGCTTTGTTGACGCTCAAACCACCCTGAGCACACACACACTGAGAGTCCTGAGTCCTGACTGAGCAGCTGTACTCTGCCTCCACAGCTCTCCCTCATCCCCCCAACCAAGCATTTCTCCCTTGCCCGGCCCCGACATCCAGTCTCTCTTTCTCCGCTCCCACCACCCAGCACTTCCCCCCTCGCGCTTCCCTCAGCCGGCCCGCCGATCTCGCTAATAATAAATCCGACTTGTGAGTTCTCTCTCCGGCTGGCTCGCGCGGTCGCCTCCCCCGTCACCTGCAGCTCAAGCAAGTCCCAAGCAACTCAACTCTGCCTCTGTGGCGGGACCTTCGCTTCGCGGTTGGGGCTTCGTCAATCAGTTCTGTCGAGTTGATTTAAATATTTCAATTCCAGTTTAACCGAGCAGCTCAGACTGACTGCAGCTCCTGATAACTTGCGGCTGAACATGAGGTGAGCTTTGAAGGTGGACTTGAAAACCTTTCTTGGGTTTGTGAAGCTTGGGGTTTAGGGTTGTGAAGCTTGGGGTTTATGGTTGTGAAGATTGGCGTGTAGGGTTGTGAAGCTTGGGGTTTAGGGTTGTGAAGCTTGGGGTTTATGTGAAGCTTAGGGTTGTGAAGCTTGGGGTGAGGGTTGTGGAGCTTGGGTGTAGGGTTGTGAAGATTGAGTGTAGGGTTGTGAAGATTGAGTGTAGGGTTGTGCAGCTTGGGTGTAGGGTTGTGAAGATTGGGGTGTAGGGTTGTGAAGCTTGGGGTTTATGGTTGTGAAGCTTGGGTGAGGGTTGTGGAGCTTGGGTGTAGGGTTGTGAAGATTGGGGTGTCGGGTTGTGAAGATTGGGGTGTAGGGTTGTGGAGCTTGGGTGTAGGGTTGTGGAGCTGTGGTGTAGGGTTGTGGAGCTGTGGTGTAGGGTTGTGGAGCTGTGGTGTAGGGTTGTGGAGTTTGGGTGTAAGGTTGTGGAGCTTGGGTGTAGGGTTGTGGAGCTGTGGTGTAGGGTTGTGGAGCTGTGGTGTAGGGTTGTGGAGCTGTGGTGTAGGGTTGTGGAGTTTGGGTGTAAGGTTGTGGAGCTTGGGTGTAGGGTTGTGGATCTGTGGTGTAGGGTTGTGGAGCTTGGGTGTAGGGTTGTGGAGCTTGGATGTAGGGTTGTGGAGCTTGGTTGTAGGGTTGTGGAGCTGTGGTGTAGGGTTGTGGAGCTGTGGTGTAGGGTTGTGTAGCTTGGATGTAGGGTTGTGGAGCTTGGTTGTAGGGTTGTGGAGCTTGGGTGTAGGGTTGTGGAGCTTGGTTGTAGGGTTGTGGAGCTGTGGTGTAGGGTTGTGGAGCTGTGGTGTAGGGTTGTGGAGCTTGGTTGTAGGGTTGTGGAGCTGTGGTGTAGGGTTGTGGAGCTTGGGTGTAGGGTTGTGGAGCTTGGTTGTAGGGTTGTGGAGCTGTGGTGTAGGGTTGTGGAGCTTGGGTGTAGGGTTGTGGAGCTTGGTTGTAGGGTTGTGGAGCTGTGGTGTAGGGTTGTGGAGCTTGGGTGTAGGGTTGTGGAGCTGTGGTGTAGGGTTGTGGAGCTGTGGTGTAGGGTTGTGGAGCTGTGGTGTAGGGTTGTGGAGCTGTGGTGTAGGGTTGTGGAGCTTGGTTGTAGGGTTGTGGAGCTGTGGTGTAGGGTTGTGGAGCTTGGGTGTAAGGTTGTGGAGCTTGGATGTAGGGTTGTGGAGCTTGGATGTAGGGTTGTGGAGCTTGGTTGTAGGGTTGTGGAGCTGTGGTGTAGGGTTGTGGAGCTGTGGTGTAGGGTTGTGGAGCTGTGGTGTAGGGTTGTGAAGATTGAGTGCAGGGTTGTGGAGCTGTGGTGTAGGGTTGTGGAGCTGTGGTGTAGGGTTGTGGAGCTGTGGTGTAGGGTTGTGGAGCTGTGGTGTAGGGTTGTGGAGCTGTGGTGTAGGGTTGTGGAGCTGTGGTGTAGGGTTGTGGAGCTGTGGTGTAGGGTTGTGGAGCTGTGGTGTAGGGTTGTGGAGCTTGGGTGTAGGGTTGTGGAGCTGTGGTGTAGGGTTGTGGAGCTGTGGTGTAGGGTTGTGGAGCTTGGATGTAGGGTTTTGGAGCTTGGTTGTAGGGTTGTGGAGCTGTGGTGTAGGGTTGTGGAGCTTGGGTGTAGGGTTGTGGAGCTGTGGTGTAGGGTTGTGAAGCTGTGGTGTAGGGTTGTGGAGCTTGGATGTAGGGTTGTGGAGCTTGGTTGTAGGGTTGTGGAGCTGTGGTGTAGGGTTGTGGAGCTTGGGTGTAAGGTTGTGGAGCTTGGGTGTAGGGTTGTGGAGCTGTGGTGTAGGGTTGTGGAGCTGTGGTGTAGGGTTGTGGAGCTGTGGTGTAGGGTTGTGGAGCTTGGGTGTAGGGTTGTGGAGCTGTGGTGTAGGGTTGTGGAGCTGTGGTGTAGGGTTGTGGAGCTTGGATGTAGGGTTTTGGAGCTTGGTTGTAGGGTTGTGGAGCTGTGGTGTAGGGTTGTGGAGCTTGGGTGTAGGGTTGTGGAGCTGTGGTGTAGGGTTGTGAAGCTGTGGTGTAGGGTTGTGGAGCTTGGATGTAGGGTTGTGGAGCTTGGTTGTAGGGTTGTGGAGCTGTGGTGTAGGGTTGTGGAGCTTGGGTGTAAGGTTGTGGAGCTTGGGTGTAGGGTTGTGGAGCTGTGGTGTAGGGTTGTGGAGCTGTGGTGTAGGGTTGTGGAGCTGTGGTGTAGGGTTGTAGAGTTTGCATATTGTGAATCTTATGATTCCTAAAACTAGTTTCTCTAAGAGCAGCTGAGGGCCGCAGTCAGCTCCCCGGGCCCGAATCTCTGCTGTTCTCTGTAACATTGAGCGCTGCAGCGGCCTCACAGAGCCTTGATGAGGCGGCCGGTATTTTTTTCTGCAGGCCGTCTAAAAATAGACTTTAAAGAATCGGTTCCTTAGTAACGCATATTAAGCTGACAAAAAGACCGTCCTTGCAATTATCAAAGAGCATCCTTACTAAAGATTAAAGACAAGAGACAATACATGAAAATGGAGATTAGAGAGTCACATTAGGGAAGAGTGACACAGTGGTGAACAACGGAGACAAGAGACAAGGAACAGGACACAGGACGAGTGTCACATAAAAGTCAAGAGAGTGACACAAAGGGGACCAAAGGGTGACACAGAGGGGACAGGGAGAGTGACACAGAGGGGACAGGGAGAGTGACACAGAGGGGACAGGGAGAGTGACACAGAGGGGACAGGGAGAGTGACACAGAGGGGACAGGGAGAGTGACACAGAGGGGACAGGGAGAGTGACACAGAGGGGACAGGGAGAGTGACACAGAGAGGACAAGGAGAGTGACACAGAGGGGACACGGAGAGTGACACAGAGGGGACACGGAGAGTGACACAGAGGGGACACGGAGAGTGACACAGAAGGGACCAGAGGGTGACACAAAGGAGGCCAGAGGGTGACGCAGAGGGGACCAGAGGGTGACACATAGGAGGCCAGAGGGTGACACAGAGGGTGACGTGAGGACACTGCCAACCCTCAGGCCGGGGCCACCGCACGGGCGGCCGCAGCGGGCATGACAGGCGGCATGGGTTGCTGCCTGGCCAGCCTTTGCCGCCGGTGCTGCCGACAAGCTCAGCGCAGTCGTCGGCACGCTGCCAAAGTCGCGCCCGAAGGTCCGGCAGAAGCCGAACGGCCTGTCCCGACGCCGCCTCCGCAGCCTTCGCAGCCGCCGCCGCCGCCGTCAACGCCTCCGCCTCCGCTGCCCATCTCGGACTTTCCCTACCTGCCGCACGGCTCGCAGCAGTTCCGGTCCAGCCGGGCCATCAACAGGCTGGGCCAGAGCCTGACAGTCAGCCTGTCGCAAGACTGCGACCTGCTCACCGTGGAGCTCTCTTGCGCCGGCGCTCAAGATGCTGAGGGGGATGCGGCGTCGGACTCGGCCATTGCCACCTGGGATTGGTGGAAGTCGCCCACACGGAGGCCGCAGTCGCGGTGACGGCAGAGTGCGTGAAGATTAAAAAACTGTTTAAAATTCAGAGCTAAAACTCGAGCAAAGCCACTGTTCTTCCCATAGCTCGTGATTTCTCCTACGAACTTATCGTCTCTGTTCATCTATAGTGAGGAAGATTCATTCCATGGCAGGCTAACCTTTCATATTGACACATGTAAACTTCTATCAAGTATGTCAGCTTTGTATACTACTGCTATTACCATGCTACAGCGTATTGTTTCTTGTGGGCCTCGTACTAGTCACGTGACAACAGTTGCATCATCAAATAGCAGCATATTGGCTGTGGCAAGTCACGTGACAGCTGTTGCATCATCCAATAGCAGCATATTGGCTGTGGCAAGTCACGTGACAGCTGTTGCATCATCCAATACTCGTAGCAGAATATTGGCTATGGCAAGTCACGTGACAGTGACAGTTGTTGCGTCATCCAATAGCAGCATATGGCTGTGGCAAGTCACGTGACAGTTGTTGCGTCATCCAATAGCAGCATATTGGCTGTGGCAAGTCACGTGACAGCTGTTGCATCATCCAATAGCAGCATATTGGCTGTGGCAAGTCACGTGACAGCTTTTGCGTCCAATAGCAGCAAATTGGCTGTGGCAAGTCACGTGACAGCTTTTGCGTCCAATAGCACCATATTGGCTGTGACATTGACTTTGTTTGTCTTCAAGCTTCAGAAACTCTATAAAGCACTGTCTTTCAGAATTTTCATTTAAAAACCATAAATGCAGCACTCACTGATAATCTCTCTTGCTTAGCAACTAGGCAACCAAATTTAGCTCATAATTGTGTTCATCTTTCTTTTGTAAGTTTCTCCACTTTGCGAGCTACAGCTCTACCTTGTTTTCTAAGTCAACAATAAATCCACTAGCAAAACTGACTTTTTCTCCTCACTAAATTTTCCACAAAAGAAATAAAACTAAAATTCCCAGCAAAGTCTTGATGTGCTACTGTTGGAAAAATAGCAACTTCCGAGCGGCATTACCATCTGCCTAGCGCAATGGTTGTACATATTTTAGTTCAGCCGAGTCAAGTCAAGAATAAAAAAAAAATGATGCTTCAGTATCGGAGCTCGGCAGGAACTATGCTCTCTGCTGCTGCTGCTGCTTCTGGGACGCCGCCCTCTTCTTGGCTGATTTTGCCGACCGCTGCAGCATCCACTCCTCCTGGCGGACCATCCTGAGCTGCCGGCCGATACTCTTCACCGAGTCTTTGAGCTCCTGCTGGCACCGCGCCGGCCCTCCGCTGCTGTCCAGCCTCTCGCTTCTGCTGCGCTGCATCCTCACTGAGCTCAGGCCGCCGCTGTCTTCCGTCTCATTCCCGTTGTCTCTGTTTCTGCCGCCTTCTCTGCTTCTGTTGTTGCTTTTTCTGCTTCGATTGCTTCCGGCTTTGACTCTTTGTTCCTCTCCTCTGCTGTCCGACTCCGAGCCCGAGTCTGATGTTGAGACTGAATCTTTGTCCAGCCTGCCCTTGTCTTTGTCCAGCCTGCCCTTGTCTCTGTCCAGCCTGCCCCTGTCTTTGTCCAGCCTGCCCTTGTCTTTGTCCAGCCTGCCGTTGTCTTTGTCCAGCCTGCCATTGTCTTTGTCCAGCCTGCCCTTGTCTTTGTCCAGCCTGCTCTTGTCTCTGTCCAGCCTGCCCTTGTCTTTGTCCAAACTGCCTTTGTCTTTATTCTGCCTGCCGGCCTCTCCGCTTGGTTTTGGGTCCGCAGTGAGCCGGCGGTTTTTGTTCTGCTGTCGGCGGCCCTCCCGCCCAACGCCCAAGCGGCCGGCGCGCAACCGGCCATCCGAGCACTCCAGGAACTCCTTGGACAGCCGGTTCAACAGCCGGAAACTCGCCGTCGGCCGCGCGTCCTCGACTGTCCGGCGCCTCCGCCGAGTCCGGGCAGCCACCGAGTTTGCGCCGCTGGTGAGGAGCGGCGCCGGCGGCTGGTCCCGAAAGCTGATCACCTCGTAGCCGCCGATGGAGCGGATCGTCACGTCGCAAATCGAATGCGGCTGGCGACGCCGCCGGCCTGAAGGACTGCGGCAGCTGCCACCACTGCTGCCGCCGAACCACAGGCTCATGCAGTACCAATAGAAGTTCCTCATCATGCCAGCCAGCCTCCACGAGAGAGTGCCTGGACCGGCCATGCCTCCTCCGCGTCAATTGATAATTTATTGTAAATTAAAAGTTCATGAAGACTTTTTTTCAGTCTCAGCATGCTGTTTGCATCCCGGTTTGGTGTTGCCGAGAATAAACTCTGCTCTATGGAAAAAGCTGCTTTCTCGAAAAAGTCGGTCTGCTAGCTTCAATTCTCATTAGTAGTAAATGCGCAAGTAGGGTAAAAAAGCCTTCCTTGTCTGTCTGTCTGTCTGTCTGTCTGTCTGTCTGTCTGTCTGTCTGTCTGTCTGTCTGTCTTTCTGTCTGTCTATCTGTCTGTCTGTCTGTCTGTCTGTTTGTCTGTCTGTCTGTCTGTCTGTTTGTCTGTCTGTCTGTCTGTCTGTCTGTCTGTCTGTCTGTCTGTCTTTCTGTCTGTCTGTCTGTCTGTCTATCTGTCAGTTTGTCTGTCTGTCTGTCTGTCTGTTTGTCTGTCTGTCTGTCTGTCTTAGTGTCTGTCTGTCTGTCTGTCTGTCCGTCTGTCTGTCTGTCTGTCTGTCTGTCTTAGTGTCTGTCTGTCTGTCTGTCTGTCTGTCTGTCTGTCTGTCTGTCTGTCTGTCTTTCTGTCTGTCTGTCTGTCTGTCTGTCTGTCTTTCTCACTTTCAATTGCTTCGGATATAAATATTTTTCACCATACTACTTTCAGTAGTACGGTAAGCAAAGAAAACTTATTAAAATAACATCTGTCGGCATTATGCTTTTTGAGCCAGCTAATTATGGTATAAAAACTCAGAGGAAAATACGATCGTAGAATCGACAGAATTCTTCGTATTCGACTGTTTCACTTATTTTACACATTTAAACCTCTTTTTCGACTATAATTAAATTGATGCATAAAGTCCTGACATTCATTAGATTCAAGATGTGCAATTTCGCCAAGAATTTGGGTTGATACTATTGAGCCAAATATTTTTATTGCTGCCATATTTGTGCGTCTGACCGAAACTACAGAGGGCTAGAAAACCAGGGAGCCAATCAGAGGCTAGCCAGGGGTAGAAAAATTTGGGAGCCAATCAGAGGCTAGCCAGGGGTAGAAAAACTTGGAAGCCAATCAGAGGCTATCATGGGATAGAAAAACCGGGGGAACCCAGTCAAGGGTAAAGAAATAGGGTTGGCGGACCTTTATTAAGTCAAGCTCTACATCCAGGGAATGTCTTCAATGAAAACAGACTGCGCTCAAAAGTCCGTGGTTCGATCGCTGCCGCTGCTGGTCGCATCGTCCGAAGTCAGACCGAAGCTGCTGCCGCCGCTGTCAAGAAGGTCTAGTCTTCGCCGGGACGAACCGGACGAGGCCGACGAAGCTGAGGAAGAAAATCCCGATTGCGAAGTCACGGACGCCTGCGCCAGTCGCTGCTGCAGCTGGCGAATCTCCTCGCCGAGGCGGCTTGTTAGGAGCTGCCGAGTCGATGACGATGCAGTCCCGGGCCCGCTGTCGGCGTCTGTTGCGTCGCTGCTGCGCTGCTCGTCTCCTGACTCTTCCCAAACAGTCGCCGCCTCCGCAGCCTCCTCTTCATTTGGCAGCTCCGGTATGCTTTCCAGCGATGGCCGAAGGTCGACCAGCTGTCGCAGGCTCTGGTGATAGGCCTGAATGCCTCGCCGCCTGTCCTCAGTGTGGCGGTACAGCTCCATCATCTGGCGCAGGTGCCACGGGCAGCAGGGCTCGTCGGACAGTTCGCCGGCGCTCCACGCGTCCTCCAGCTGCTTGCTGTCGGAGTCGCCTCTGTCGCTGCTCAGCGTTGAAGCATCGTCAGGCGTTGATGATCTCGACGGCGACAAGCGGCAGCCGACGCAGCGAGCCAGTGCGTCCAGCTCGGCCCTCAGCATCGCCTCCATGCCGGCCGGCGCCTTCAGGCTGCGCAGCCGGGCCAGGAGCTCCGCTGCAGCTGCGGCCGCGGGTTCGCGTGGCAGCTGCTGGACTTCTGGCACAGGAGCTTCTGGCGCCGCTGCCGGCGCTGTGGACGGCGGAGCTGGCGGCTGAGGCTGGGCTTCTGAGAGCTCCTCTGCAGTTGCGCCGGTGGTGCCTGACTCATCATCAGATGAAGACGTCTCGACTGCCATGCTCCACGAGACGGTCAAGCGGATGGCTTCGGGTCGCTCGGTTGGAGTGCTGGGCGCTTCGTCTTCTCTGTGACTTGCGCAGCTGGTTTTTTCGCTGCTGTTGCTGCTTCTATTGGTTCTGTTGCTTCTGCTACTTTTGCAGCTTCTGCTGCTTTCAGTGTCGCAGGATGAGTCGCTGCTGAAGCTGTTTGAGTCGCTGCCCGCTACTGCTACGGAAAGTGACGTCATGCCTGGGGAATTCTGGAGAGGCTTATGCGTAGGCGGAGGCAGAGGAGGGGGCGGAGGAGGAGGCGGAGGCGGGGGCGAAGATAGGGGCGGAGGCGGGGGCGGAGATGGGGGCGGAGGCGGGGGAAGATACGGAAGCGGGGGTGGAGGAGGGGGCGGAGGCGGGGCGGAGGTGGAGCTGCTATTTGGGGCAGCCGCGCTGCCAGCGGTGAGACCGCAGCTGCGACAGTCTTCAGCGGCGGAGGTGGCCGCACAGGCAGCTCAGTGAAAGCCGGAAACGACACAATCGAGCCGTCGTCATCTCCCTCGTCTGATTGCAGGTCTTTGCAGTCTGGCCGCAGGTTGTCATCAAGTGTGGTCAGGGAATCACTGTCGTCATCGAACAGTAGCTGAGACTCGGACGCCAGCTGATCGTCCGGGCCATCGACGATCATGTTCCTGACCGCCTCCTCGAGCTGCAGCAGCTCGGCCAGCTGCTTTCGGCGCCTCGCCTCCGCTCTGGAGACCGGCTTCTGCTGCGGGCCGCGGGCCGGCTTGGGGGCCGCAGGTTCCGGCGGCAGAACCCATCGACGCTGCGGAGCGGCCGCCCCCACCGCCAGCGTCTGCGGCCTTCGCTCGGTTGCGAGGCGCGGTGCTCGGCTGGGCGGTTGCTGCGTCCTGGGAGCGACTGGTTGCCGCTGCGAGCGCTTCTGCCGCTGCTGCTGTGGCTGCTGCTTCGGCGGGCAGCGCTTTGGCTTTGAACCCGCAGGCCTAGGAGGCGGCGGCTGCGGCGGCGGCATCGGCGGGGCAGCAGGGAGTCTTTTTTGGTTCGGCTGCTCAGCTGCGGTCCGCCTTGGATTGGCCGAGATGGGTGGGGTTTGGCACGGGTGCTGCGGCGGCTGGGATGGCAGCTGGGGTGGCGCGGCTGCGGAGACTGACGAGGTCGCCGAGGCGGCGTCCTGAGAGTCAAGCAGGCTGGCCAAGAACGCCAGCCGGTTCGGCTCCGATGGCGCGGCCTGCCTGAACCAGCCGCTGAAAGTCGCCACCACGACCTCCGACTGCCTCTGCTGACCTGGCCGGGGTTGCAGCTGCTCCGCCGCCTCCTCCTCCTCGGCTTCACCGGCGGAGGACTCAGCAGACGGGGAGTCTCCATCCATCGACATTGCAGAGGTCGCCGGCGTCGGCATCGGCGGTGTCGGCGGCGGTGTCGGAGTTCGCGACCGCAGCATCGGCCTCGACGACGCCGGGGTTGGCGGCAGGCTGCGGCTGCGGCCTCGCTTGCTGTCGCCGGCGCAGCGGCCCCGAGACCGGGAGCGGCGGCCGACCCGCTTGAGGAAACTGCGGAAGAAGCGGAACGGTCGGCTGCCAGCGCTCTCTCGGCTGCCCAGGGTGGCGCCGGTGGCACCGTCGGCAGCGTCTCCGCCCGGGCAGCAGCGAATCTCCGGCGGGGCGGCTGCCCTGCAAACGGGAAGGCGCGGCCAGCGGCGCAGCTGCGCGTGGCTGCGGGGCGGGCGCCGCTTCTGCGCCGAACTGGGCGGGCTGACGGAAGTCAGCGGCGTCTCCAGCTGCACAACGCAGGCAGTCGCTGGCGGGCCCTGCGGCCGAGGCGGCGGTGGGGCTGAAGAAGGTTGCGGCGGTGGGGCTGAAGAAGGTTGCGGCGTTTCAGGCATCGGAGTCGGTCGGCTGTGAGTCGCCGCCGCCCGCTCTTTGAATGGGCAGCCGCCGCTGATGTCGCCGCTCGGTGCAGCGCTCGGCCGTCGACCTACAACTGTCCCCGACACTGTCCACGGCCGCTGCTGCAGCTGGGCCGCCTGCGGCCGGAAAGCCTTGGCCAGGTTCAGCCGGCCGAAGATGATGCCAGGGACGGCGGCGGGCGCGGGGCTGTCGGCCCGCCGACTGGCAGCGGTGACCCGGACTCGCTGGCGGCCGCCCGTCGCCGAAGAAGCCGAGTCATCCGCTGCTGCCCAGCCTCGGCTGCTGCCGTATGCAGGACGCATGGCTGATGCTTTGACGAGACTTCCGCGTGTTTTTGCTGAACAAAATGCACTTGCGAAGTGCACAATCTCTGTGTCAGCAGCCACCTTGCACGTGTCAGGCTAATTTAATGCACGCGATTCGTACCATAGACTTAAGCTGTTTGGCACTTTGCAACTGAAGCAGCGTGGCCGCTGAGTTCAGTAGTTTGAACGCGTATTATTGGATTTTTTAGCCCTCAAGAATTTTGCGTCTTTGCCTACATGCAACTTTCACAGTCAGTGAGAGTATGCGAGAGCCTTAGAGAACCCTACGAGGTCATGTGCCCCCAAAATGCAACTATCTATTCGTGAGTGCATTAACCATTCCGATGGTTTTCTGTTACTAGGCTATAGTATCAAAGTGACCAGCGCTACTACTGCATTCTATTGCCATGCAGCTGAAAGGCTGGAATTCTTCAGCAAAATGCACCAGTTCGGCTTCACCTCGATACTCTCTGGTAATCGCACTAAAACACGTGATTAAACTAAAATAGCTTGTATTACTGGGCTCTCGCCGTGCCTGCAACTCTGCTGCAGCTGCGATGCTTGCTAAACATGCTAAACAAATCTTTTAAAACTTCACTTTTTTAAGACAGCTTACTTGAAACTGACAGAAGTGACCGAGGTTTGCAATAATGGAAGAGTTGTGAGCAAGTCTAAAATTGTAATGTGTGACAGAAACGCAGGCGAGAGTGACAGAAATGCTGACTACAGTGTGACAGAAATAAAAGCGAGAGTGTGACAGAAATAAAGGCGAGAGTGTGACAGAAATGCAGGCGAGAGTGTGACAGAAATGCAGGCGAGAGTGTGACAGAAATGCAGGCGAGAGTGTGACAGAAATGCAGGCGAGAGTGGGACAGAAATGCAGGCGAGAGTGTGACAGAAATGCAGGCGAGAGTGGGACAGAAATGCAGGCGAGAGTGTGACAGAAATGCAGGCGAGAGTGTGACAGAAATGCAGGCGAGAGTGTGACAGAAATGCAGGCTAGAATGACAGAAATGCAGGCTAGAATGACAGAAATGCAGGCTAGAATGACAGAAATGCAGGCGAGAGTGTGACAGAAATGCAGGCTAGAATGACAGAAATGCAGGCGAGAGTGTGACAGAAATGCAGGCGAGAGTGTGACAGAAATGCAGGCGAGAGTGTGACAGAAATGCAGGCGAGAGTGTGACAGAAATGCAGGCGAGAGTGTGACAGAAATGCAGGCGAGAGTGTGACAGAAATGCAGGCGAGAGTGTGACAGAAATGCAGGCGAGAGTGTGACAGAAATGCAGGCGAGAGTGTGACAGAAATGCAGGCGAGAGTGTGACAGAAATGCAGGCGAGAGTGTGACAGAAATGCAGGCGAGAGTGTGACAGAAATGCAGGCGAGAGTGTGACAGAAATGCAGGCGAGAGTGTGACAGAAATGCAGGCGAGAGTGTGACAGAAATGCAGGCGAGAGTGTGACAGAAATGCAGGCTAGAATGACAGAAATTTAAATACCAAAACCAGCAAAAGATCCGAATGCGTGGGAGCGGTAAAAATTTGCTTTCTTGCTTCATTGAAAATACGAGTTGAGTCTGCAACTCAAATTGAGTGTAACTCGCTGGGCTCACGCAGCTCGAAGACCGGCAAAAATTCTTTAGACAATTGAGAATTTCTCAATTTTCTTCTTACTTGTAGCTTTTGTGAGTGAGAGCCAGCCAGTCTCTCGCCAAATTTATACCCTCCGCTTTCTTCGTCTTTCCGCATTTTTCGTCTAAATTCAGCTTGGCCCCATTGTGGCCCCGAGACAGCACATTTTGACCTGAGCTGCCCTCTCCATGCGTTGTCTATTCATTGCTTTTTCTTCTCGTTTTTTACGCTAGAGTGAGCGAAGAAGAGGAGAGACGCTTGCGGGTAAATGGAAGTCTGTTTACAACTCGGAGTAGCACAGCTGACTACAATTGGCTTTGGCTTCGTAAACAGTCTGGAATCTCTGTCTAAGGTCTCGCATTTGGAACAGGTTTTTATTAGCTCTGCCTAGGAAAATATTTTCGACCTCAGAACTCCTAAAAATAGGTAGCTCAGACACGATTGAAGGAAGTTTGGCCAAGTTGCGTTTTGGGGTAATAAGCTAAGCTAAATACAGCTATTATCCGCGACGGGGAGAGGAAATCACGTGATCTGGGGTGCGCGAGCTTGGCCCGTCACGTGACCAGCTATAAAATTAGATGCAGAGTAATATTCGAGCAACTTCTAATATTAGAACAGGCACGTCCTTGATGCTAGAGATAACAAGAACCGGCCTCAATCTTTAACCGTTACGAATTTACTGTAAAGAAAGCAGGTGGCTCTCTGACTGGTCCCTCAAAGTCTAGTATTTTCCTCCGCCAAAGCAATAAAACGGGATGTCAAGCTATAAGTCTGGGAAAGAAATATGGGGTTTGCCACGCAATTTTGTTATGTTCAGCTGTTTCCAAGTATTTTTAATGTCCTTCCGTATCTCGCTAACCCGTTGAAATTTCCTGTAGGTTTAAAGTTTATCTGGTTTATCTCAACTTACCGATGTTCTTCAAATTGTACCAGTCCCCGAACGGCTCTTTCTATAGAAGGAAGGTTATGATAAGCGCAATTTTTTTTTAGAAAGAAACCGTTTGAAGAACGGAAGTGAATTCTGCATGTTTCCGGACCTGGATCCAGACATTGGCCCGTATGAATAAAATGGGTAATTGCTCGGGAGAAAATTCTTTTTGTAGAGAAGCATGTGAAGAAACTCAGGAGAAGACACTCTTAACTTGCTCTATTTGTTGTTTTCAAGTCTCAACAAAGACGGATTAACAATCGGCAGGCAGCAAAGTACAAAAATGTTGAGTAAGCCACCGAGGCGGTGAGAAAAACTAGGCAAGCCCAGCAAACATGGCCCAAACTGCCTCATGGGTATCTCAGGCGTGGAACCCGAAACCAGATCTGGCAGGTTGTCGTTGTTCCCTATCTCCCCTGCTCCCGCTAAAAGAGTTTCTGTCTTCCCAGTTGAGGCTGAGGGAGGCTGCCGGCTGCATAGATGAGGATGGTGAGGAGCTCATTAGGAAGCCAAGTGAAGGGATTAATCAGTGGACTCCACGTCATAACTTTCGCTTTCTCAAGGGCCCACTAATCCGTCTAATGACCTGTTTGAGCAGTTGTGCTCAATATTTGCCTTGAGAATTTAGAAGGGAATCACCAGCGAAAAAAGTCAAGTAATCTCTCATACTTTGTTCTAAGGACAGTTAAAATGAAATAACAACTCAGATTAGTACTGTGCTGTGTAGGTGTAGCTCAGTACGAGCTATATTTCAGTTGCTGAGCGAAATCCATCATAGTGCGCAGTGCAGTGGCAATGTGTTCTCGAATCGTTCTGTGGTAAAACCGGGGACAGCAAGGAGATCGCTCTACGGCGTGCTTGGACCTAAATAGTTTCAGTTACTAATCTAAGACAATCCTGAAACCCATAAAATTGAGTTGCTGACCGACTACACCGCTCGAGTCGATGCATTAATTACAGGTGCGTGTGGATTTGTTAGAATAAAAATAGTAGCTTAGGCGCCCTTCACAGATTCCAAACAGATGCGCATTATGTACATGAGCAAATCGGCGAGCAGCTGTGAAACCAAAATCAACTATAAAGAGGTAAATGTTAGGCATATGTATATAGTTATCTGTTACCGCGCTTGCATTGAGTCGCATTGAGATTGAGACTGTTCTATAGTCAACAGAGGCATACGAGCTACAAGAAGTATGAAGCGTACGAACGAGCTTACAGAGCACTAAAGTAAGTACAAGACGAGGCGCGGCAGTGTGACCTAAAACTAAAATAAACAGCCTTACCCAAAAATTCTGTGATTGCTATGATGCTACAGAGGCACAGGCATCCGCTATTCAGTAAGCTATATGTATTGTTTAGCGAAATGTGTCTTATAGCCAGTCATGCCAGTAAAATTTCTGTGGTATTTCGCCGACCAGTCTTCCGAATTCATCTCTCCGGAGACAGCCGGCGCGGTCGAGATGTAACAGAAGGAGACAAGACTGTGGATAAAAACAGCGGCGGTAGACAGTTCGCTTTCTCTACTTAAAAATTCTCGGCCAGAGACTGCTCAGGCCACCGTGTCCTGCTTCTTCTTCTCGATGCGGTCAGCCTTCAGCAGCGACATGTTTGACGACATCGGCTTGGCGTCCGGCCCGCCGTCCTCGATCACCTGGGCGTCGTTGGCGCCGCGGCACAGCCGGGTAAAGGCCAGGTCGTTGGCGATGTCATCAAAGCTGCGGTTCTTCGTCTCCGGCATGCAGACGAAGAAGAAGATCCAGAAGGGCACGACCACGCTCAGGTAGATGAGGAACACGTAGCCCTGGATGGCCAAGTTCAGGTTGACGAAAGTGGTGGACACGATCAGGTTGGAGATCCACTGGACGCCCTGGCTAAGCGAGTAGGCGGCGCTCCGCGGCTCCTGACGGAAGACCTCGGCAACGATGAAGCCGGGGATGGTGCCCAGGCCGAAGGCGAAGCCAGCGATGTACACGAAGATGAAAAACATGAAGACGATGGAGAAGTTGCGCTTGACGTCGGGTGATTGAGTCTCCGAGACCACCACGGCGCTGGCGCAGAGGACCACCAGGCTGACTGCCAGGAAAACGGACGGCACCAGCAGGAGGGTCCTGCGGCCGAATTTCTCCAGCAGAGGCAGCGAGGCCACGGTGCACACAACGTTGAAGAAGCTGAAGCCGAGGTTCACGTAGGGCACGTAGTCGCTATGGATGCCGGAGGTCTCCATCATGGTTGAGGAGTAGCTCATTACCTGCGGGCCGAAGCGGGAGGTTGCGACAGGTGCAAGTCTTGACCCTGTTTAGATCCGGGTTCCATATCAGATTCGGGCCCCAGTAAACAGGGAATTAGCATTTGATTAATTATGCATTTATGGTTGCATTAAGCGCGGGAGTTTTCCAGAACGCTCCGGATCGAGAGAAATTGGAGAGAATAATAGTTCACCCTCGGTTCCTGGGGGGGGGGGGGGTAGACTGAACACAGACCCGCTGCCTTGACTACAACAAGACTAAAGCGTCTAAACTGCGCTGACAATGCACTGCGGAGTGGGGCAGTTTACTGGAGGTAGTAAAAAACTTGAGAGAGAGAGAGAAGCGGCAGTTGCCATGCAGTGCTCTAGGGTTTAGTCAATGCGAGATACAGCTCAGGGCCGCAGCTGCTAGGGGACTGGGGGAGGGGGGCTCAAATTCAGCAGGGGATTTCAATAGACTCAGGGCATGCCGGGGTGCGGAATGAGTGCGAGAGTGTTAGTGACTGGGAGGGCAAAGCAGCGCCTTCCCTCCCTGCTCTCCCTTGCAGCTTGTTCCCCAACCTCTGTGTTACCGTTGTCATGGAAACCATCCACTCTAGCCTCAATCCCCCAGGCTAAGAAATCCTCAAAGCTCCACCCACGTAGCCCCCGCCCCCCGCCTCTGCCCCGCTCCCCAAACAGACGGCAACAACACGGCCTCGGTGAGGTTCCCTCTCTGTGGGGCGCAGCTTTGCAATAGAAAAGTGCACGCAACAGAAGGAGGCTGAGAGCCACGCCCCCATCAATCGATGGCTAAGGGTGAGCAGGTGACAGAGCCTGCTCAAGCTGTCCATCTGCTTCAGCTGCCAGCGGGGAGTCTAGCGGCAGCCTGGTCACCTGACAGCCATTTAATTATCTGAGCGCACATCGTCGGTGCTCATTAAGCAGGCAGTTTGCTGCTCATTATTGTCTTAAGCTAGCGGGCCTGAGAACTTGTCACGCTCTTAGACACCCCCGCTGGGAGCAGTTCAAACTGGTCAGACGCCTAATTGACGTCAGCCAGCCAGGTGCTTCATCATGTCTTAATTGATTACGAGAAAGTCCGTTTCTACCTATCTGTCTGCCATTTAGTCCTGGAGAGACCAACAGTTTTGCTTGGGCGACAGCTGCTGAGACAGCTGCTGGCGGCCGGATCTGCTTGGGCCAGGGGGGGGGGGTGATTTTTTCTACCTCGCAAATCTCTACGATTGTGTGCACAGATTTCGTCAGCATGCATGCAGTAAAAGTGCCAGCTCCAGAAATAGCAGCGGAAACTATTTACCAATTGCAAAGCTGCTAGCAGCCCGGGAGGAAGTCAGTCAAAGCATTCAGCTGACGGACAGTTCGCGGGGCGCCAAAACTGAAGATTGCATTGGGAAAGCATTGCGGTGCTGGGCTGGTCTTCTATTTGAAGACTAGCAGCTGGTCCAGCCAACCAGACCCCGCTAATGAGGGCCGCCCGTATGACGTCAGCAGCTTTCGGGTTCGGGGGGGGGTTGCCTTGGCAACTCTAATGGACAAATAATTGAGCGCAGGTAAAAAAGGATTTGATTGGCACAGCTGGCCAAACGACTGTCCAAACCCTGGAGCGGAAAACTGCAGTTCTGACGGGCTCCGGGTGAGTCTCGAATCCCTTTGATGGAGGAATTCTTCACGGATAGCGCGTGCTGGCTCTCTGCTAAGCCCAATAAATAAATTGACTCTCGGGTCGGTCCGATTGCTTTAATTGACCTATTTACGACGACAATTTCGTCCTTCAACCGACCCTCAAGTCAGGGTTCTCTGGGAAATAGCATGTTCCAGAGAATTCGCATCGTGTCTCATTTAGTCGACATTTTCCCTGACGGGTCCCCAGGGGTCCTTGGTTCGAACTCCTCGGTACAAGAGTTTTCCATTGGCATTAATAAATCATCTCATGATTGGCTGCTCACAGCATTGATGCCGCTCAGCTGCTGCATGATCTGGATTCCCACGGCGATGGCGACTGGCATGCGCAGGTCAGCCTGGGTGAACAGCTGGACAAAGTGGAACTTCTTGGCCGGAGCCGCCGCAGCCATGGGGACGTCGTCGGCGTCGTCCTTGACAGCGCACTCGCCAGCGGAGCAGGTGCCCTGCATCTCCTGGCGCATCTCCTCGATGTAATCCTCGGGATTATCGCCCGGGTATAGCCGCTCCAAGGCCTTCTTGGCGTCCTCAATGCGGCCCTTGTTCATGAAGAGAAACCTGGGCGACTCCGGGCAGAAGGGCAGCACGATCAGGGAGATGATGGCCGGGACCCCGGTGAGAGCCTGCGCCACGATCCACAGGTCCTCGTGGTTCATCGTCTGCTTCAGGCCGGAGCACACGAAGGCGACCAGAATGCCGATGGTCACCGCTAGCTGGTGGCAGGCGCCGATCGCGCCACGGATGTGGATTGGGGCGATCTCGGTCAGGTAGATGCTGGCGAGCCCGATGGTCACACCTGCGAGAGAGATGGGCGGGTGAGAGTGAGAATTGAATGCGGATTAGCGAGAAAAGAAAATTTCGGTACATGAGAGAGCGCATCAGCAATGCACTGCGCTGTGGGAGCGATGTGCTGGGGGTTATTGCAACTTGAAACACAGTGAATTTTGTGTCTGGTAGACCGTGTGAAACTTTGTGTGGGCGGGCGGAATGAGTGAACGAAAACTGCTACATCTTTCAGTCTCACGAGTTTTACTGCTTATATGTTCTCTTAATGTGAAATAAGCCAGACCGAGTGAACCTAGTCTGGAATTGCAAGTGCGCGCAGTCTGCGCGAACGGGACACATTAAACCAGATGCGTTCTCACTGCTGGGCCGCGATTCTTACCGCAGTTGAAGCCGATGAACGCGCGGCCAATGTAGAGCAGATAGGGAATCTTGGTGGCCACGGTTGGCGCTGAGATGATGGCTCCGGCGATCATGAAGGCGTTGTTGAACAGCAGGCCGTTGCGTCTGAAGGGGCGTTTGGAGGGTGTGGCACGCAGCATGTAGTCTGCGGCACAGTGGGGAGGGTGTGGCACACTGCATGTAGTCTGGTACAGTGGGGAGGGTGTGGCACGCAGCATGTAGTCTGCGGCACAGTGGGAGGCGAGGGTGTGGCACACGGCAAAAACCGGAGCACAAAAAACATACGCATCTACGCAGCTGCATGGTGGGCGTATAGTTAATCTGGAAGCCTCACTCTCTTGGGTGCTCTTGCTATTTTAGTATGGCAGTTTTAATCGTCTACATCCGACGCCCCGGCCCAGGAGGACAGGGCAGGAATGTGGAAGGCAGCCCCTCCCCCTTGTAAAATGGACTTTTTATTGCGCCTGTCTGGCCTCCGCGAGCGTATTGACGCAAATGCTGGTTGGGTGTTTAGGGTCATAAAACCTTAGAAGCCTGTAGGATTCCATTCCATTCCAACAATGAAGCACTGAAGCATGGCTGGGAGTGCAGCAAGGCTAAAGCACGAGTGTCTATGGGCGAGCCGTCCACCATTGAATGCACGAGCCATGGAAGAACGATGGGATCTACATTGCTACCTTCAACGTTAATCTACGGCTTTTATAAGGACTAGTTCAGCGACCTAGTTTTGACAAAGCATAAGACGGTAGCCCAGCTAAGCTACGGTTGCCCGAAGGGGACGGCTGTTCTGTTGCAGATTCGAAAGCAGCCTGCTCACAGAGCTCACGCCCACGAGCTCCTTCTATCTCAAGTATTGGCCTCTGCGGGGTGGCAAAACCACTTCAAGTGAGACTGGTTGGAGGCTCCGTATTTAGTTGAGTACACATCAAGCTCAGAATACTTATCAAATAATTACCCATGCCTCATATTCTCAGCAATACTTCGTTTTAAGAGGCTTGGACAATTCTCTTTAAGTATGGCTTAATGCACTGCTAAATTAAGAATTCTATGACGCTCAGCTGTAAGCAAACACTATGAGACCAGTTGCTAATCAACTGAAGTCTCTAGCATAGGTACAGAATTACAGAAATAGCTGATAAAAATACCTTCGGCGACATGGTCCCACCACCAGCGCTGACAGCAATTCTCCCCACTCCGCTGGCTCCTGAGCACACACAGACACGCACTCATACGCACGCTCACACAGGGTGTACAGGGGCCCTGACTGTCTAATCGTCAGGCATGTACAGTCTCTGTGCCTTGCTGGTTGACCATCATGCCCGTGAATCGCAGGACAACCCTCTCGGCCTATTCTCGTGCACAAGAAGAGGCCGTGGCGCCCCCCCCTCTAATAGAATGCTTAGAAAACAGTTCGCACAGAGCTCTGGCAGCGACACCTACCTTCCAAAGAAGTTCGAAATCGCACCGGTGCTGAAGGCACCGATTGCGCCGAACACGATCCACACCGTCATGATGAGGGAGTAGTACAGACCGAGCTTGTGCCCCGCTTCGTCCACCGCAGTTTCCGGGGCGGTGCCGTTCGCATCCTTGCCGTTTTCGGCATTTTTCGAAAGATCCTTGCAGGGGATCTGCAGCAGGTTCTCGCTCAGGAAGCACATGATGTGCTGTACATGGGTAAAGAGGGATTTATTTGTTAGTAAAGTCTTGACCTTAAAGTCTAGAGGCTTGCTGTTTGAGATTCTCACTGGGGCGGATTTCTTTGGCTGAGATTCTCACTGGGGCGCATTTGTTTGGATGAGATTCTCACTGTGGCAGATTTCTTTAGGTGAGATTCTCACTGGGGCGCATTTGTTTGGATGAGATTCTCACTGTGGCGGATTTCTTTAGGTGAGATTCTCACTGGGGCGCATTTGTTTGGATGAGATTCTCACTGTGGCGGATTTCTTTAGGTGAGATTCTCACTGGGGCGCATTTGTTTGGATGAGATTCTCACTGTGGCGGATTTCTTTAGGTGAGATTCTCACTGGGGCGGATTTCTTTAGGTGAGATTCTCACTGTAGCGGATTTCTTTAGGTGAGATTCTCACTGGGGCGCATTTGTTTGGATGAGATTCTCACTGGGGTGGATTTGTTTGGATGAGATTCTCACAGGGGCGGATTTGTTTGGATGAGATTCTCACTGGGGCGGATTTATTTAGGTGAGATTCTCACTGGGGCGCATTTGTTTGGATGAGATTCTCACTGGGGTGGATTCTTTGGATGAGATTCTCACTAGGGGGAATTTCCTTGGGCGAGGTTCTCACTGGGGCGGATTTCTTTGGGTGAGATTCTCACTGGGGCGGATTTCTTTGGGTGAGATTCTCACTGGAGCGGAATTCTTTGGGTGAGATTCTCACTGGAGCGGGTCTCTGCATACTCTGGCCGAGTAAGAGCCAGTTAGAGAACTTCTATTTATATAAAATAGCAAGTGCACTTTAAGCTTACATCCTTGGGCCCATTAAACACGGAGATATTGTATCCGTACAACATCGACGAGCCAAAACAGGTGATAAAGCAGGACAGAATTAGCCACGGCGTCACCTGCAATTAATAATACAAGGAATGAATAGATAGAGCTGAGCCGAAACATGGTTATGAAATTAAGGTTGCACAACTTTACCGTTCGTTTTGCCATGTTTCTTAGAATCGGTTGGGTTGATTATCTGGAGTACAGCAGTTGAGGCTTTACGAGATGCTTAAAGGCGTCCGAATTCTCTTGCTTTCTGTGTTGCTAAGAGCGGCAGCAGAGGGTATTGTGGGTGCCAGAATTTACTTTACTATATAGGGCTGGCCGTGCGGGTGTGGGGGTGTGGGGGAGGGTTTGGTCTGGGCGTGACCAATAGCAAGAGCCGGGAGTGGCTGCTGTGTGCGTGCAGAATCCTGAGCCTGATGAGGAACGACGGGTTATGAAGAAGCCTTGCAGTTTTTTTTTCTGGAAAATTCCCACATCACTCCCGTGCATTTGAACGGGCTCAGCTGGGGACACTGCAGGGTCAGATAAAAATAGACGAGGCCGGTCCTCTGGGATGAAAATGTCTGGGATCCCGGCCTCTCCCTTCCTCGCTCCCCTCGGCCCTCTCCAACTCTCTCTCTTCCCTTCCTAAGTCCCTCTATCGATTGTGACTGCCAAATTTGGGAAATCTCTCCCCATCCGACCCAATCGCGTACTTGCGCTGACGTCCGAGTTACTGTTGGGCCTGCGGGCCTGCCTGCATTGCCTTTTATTCAGTGCCGCCTGAATGGCCTGCAATCAAAGAGTGACATTTTGGCCGCCGTGTAAACAGGCCATTTTTAGGATTTTATCCTGCATAAGAGTTTCTGCTGCACCGTGTTTGCCAGCGAGAAGAAGCTCGAGACTGAAGTCAGACAGATGTCAGCATGCGAAACCTCTGTTTTAAGGAGTTATTTAATTCGTGATTCCACTGACTTCTGGGCATGCACTCATACGAACACACGCTCACTCAGGGTGTACAGCGGCCCTGACTTTCCTATCGTCAGGCATGTACAGTCTCTGTGCCTTGGGGGTTGGCCATCATGGCTGTGACACGCGTTCACCCCTGAACTGCTGTGCCTCCCTTTTAGAAAGAGAAAGAGAGAATTCTGCCTAAACAGAATTTTAGGCCCCACATTCAGGACCAATCCCGCTAGCGAACAGCAGGTCACAAACTTCTAAAGTGCTCTGGCTCACTGCTCAAGGACCACTGAAATCTTTTTTTTTCATTAAATGACCCATCGAGCATCCAATTTAGTTTGTGGGTCAGCTGACCCATCGAGCATCCAATTCAGTTTGTGGGTCAGCTGACCCATCGAGCATCCAATTCAGTTTGTGGGTCAGCTGACCCATCAAGTATCCAATTCAGTTTGTGGGTCAGCTGACCCATCGAGCATCCAATTCAGTTTGTGGGTCAGCTGACCCATCGAGCATCCAATTCAGTTTGTGGGTCAGCTGACCCATCGATAGCCAATTCAGTTTGTGGGTCAGCTGACCCATCGAGCATCCAATTCAGTTTGTGGGTCAGCTGACCCATCAAGTATCCAATTCAGTTTGTGGGTCAGCTGACCCATCGAGCATCCAATTCAGTTTGTGGGTCAGCTGACCCATCGAGCATCCAATTCAGTTTGTGGGTCAGCTGACCCATCAAGTATCCAATTCAGTTTGTGGGTCAGCTGACCCATCGAGCATCCAATTCAGTTTGTGGGTCAGCTGACCCATCGAGCATCCAATTCAGTTTGTGGGTCAGCTGACCCATCGAGTATCCAATTCAGTTTGTGGGTCAGCTGACCCATCGAGTATCCAATTCAGTTTGTGGGTCAGCTGACCCATCGAGCATCCAATTCAGTTTGTGGGTCAGCTGACCCATCGAGCATCCAATTCAGTTTGTGGGTCAGCTGACCCATCGAGCATCCAATTCAGTTTGTGGGTCAGCTGACCCATCGATATCCAATTCAGTTTGTGGGTCAGCTGACCCATCGAGCATCCAATTCAGTTTGTGGGTCAGCTGACCCATCAAGTATCCAATTCAGTTTGTGGGTCAGCTGACCCATCGATATCCAATTCAGTTTGTGGGTCAGCTGACCCATCGAGCATCCTATTCAGTTTGTGGGTCAGCTTTAAGCTAACCTTGGTTTAAAAATTGAAGACTAGGTCAACAAAAATATGAAAAATGATATTGGTAAACATTGTCTACATCAAAATATTTAGGCAGGTATAGGAATAGCTACTAATATGAGAATTATTAGTTTTACGTCCTTTTACATTTGTACTACAGTGATCCTTGTTACAGCCATGACAAAATATCTTGAACAAAAATAGAGAATCTTCATGGAGTTCCAGCTCTTCCTCCTGAACCTCATTTTCAATAACACTCTCCGCACCTCCCTTGAAAATCATGCGGATTGCGAGGCATCGTCATCTACATTTTTAGAGGCATAAGGCAGAACAACCGAGAGAGGCATTACTGTCCATTCCACCTGCTCCCCTGAGCAGGCACACAAGCGCGCGGATACTTACGCATTCAGTGTGCCTTGGGGGTTGGCCCTCAAGGGCATTAGACCCGAGCCGGGATTCTAATTTAGCTCCAAATTAAAGTGACTGCACAGTCATAGTCATAGTCATCAAAATAGTCATCGACGTAGATATCGACATAGTCTTCGACATTTTATTAGAGGCAGGGGGGTTGCGTGCACTCTGGCGCACTTTAAGCGACATAGGTACACAACCGGCGAGAGGCATTACTGCCCATTCCGCCGACTCCCCTGAGCAGGCATACAAGCGCGCGGATACGTACGCAGGCACACACTCACACAGGAGTGTACAGCGGCCCTAACTTTATTTTATCGTTAGGCATGTACACTTCACTGCACCTTAGGGGGTTGGCTCTCAAGGCCGTTAATTGCACGAGCAGAGCCAAGCCGAGATTCCAATCCAGCCCCAAATTAATGTGACTGCACTTGGAATCGAGCCTGGATCGCTGGCACACCAGAGCCTGCGCTAGACCGCTGGGCTACGGCCCCCTTAGTCTTCGACATAGTCTTCGACATAGTCTTCGACATAGTCTTCGACATAGTCTTCGACATAGTCTTCGACATAGTCTTCGACATAGTCTTCGACATAGTCTTCGACATAGTCTTCGACATAGTCTTCGACATAGTCTTCGACATAGTCTTCGACATAGTCTTCGACATAGTCTTCGACATAGTCTTCGACATAGTCTTCGACATAGTCTTCGACATAGTCTTCGACATAGTCTTCGACATAGTCTTCGACATAGTCTTCGACATAGTCTTCGACATAGTCTTTGGCATAGTCATTGATATAGTCATCGACATAGTCTTCGACATAGTTTTCGACATAGTCTTCGACATAGTCTTCGACATAGTCTTCGACATAGTCTTCGACATAGTCTTCGACATAGTCTTCGACATAGTCTTCGACATAGTCTTCGACATAGTCTTCGACATAGTCTTCGACATAGTCTTCGACATAGTCATCGACATATTCATCGACATAGTCATCGGCATAGTCATTGATATATTTATCGACATAGTCATCGATATAGTCATCGACATAGTCATCGACATAGTCATCGACATAATCATCGACATAGTCATCGATATAGTCATCGAAATAGTCATCGACATAGTCATCGACATAGTCATCGACATAATCATCGATATAGTCATCGAAATAGTCATCGACATAGTCATCGATATAGTCATCGACATAGTCATCGACATAGTCATCGACATAGTCATCGACATAATCATCGACATAGTCATCGATATAGTCATCGAAATAGTCATCGACATAGTCATCGACATAATCATCGACATAG
Organism: Macrostomum lignano; assembly: GCA_002269645.1. Classification (NCBI taxonomy): domain Eukaryota; kingdom Metazoa; phylum Platyhelminthes; family Macrostomidae; genus Macrostomum; species Macrostomum lignano. The sequence continues at coordinate 76,102 of NIVC01003591.1, forward strand.
TTCGAACTTTATTCGGGCATCTCTTAGCCTCTCAACTTTCGAACAAGATCTCCAATTGCTCAGGGAGATACTCGTGCTCAGGCGTCACACACTACGGCAGCCGCTACCCGCGTGCCAGTGCAGAGGAACTGCTGCGCTAAGCAAACTGCTGCGCATTGCGGAGTTCCAGAATTTCCCGAGAAATCTGATTGCGTCGCTCACACGAAAAAAAATCAAAGAAAAAGCGACTGTTTGGTTTAAAAAATGTAATTGCGCAGGCGCAGGCAGAGCTGCTACAATTAAGCTGCCTCTAATTATCTTCTTTTTCTGTGAATTTTCTGAGATTTTCTCGTTTTGCTTCTGGTTGTGTCCAAGAACGACTTCAATAAAACAAACGGCAGCTGCTGATCCTGACGTCACAGTGTGTAAGCCGAAGGAAAAACAAGTTTTTCAGTTAAATCACGACGTTGTAAAACTTCAGAAAGCAATAGAAAGAAAGTACTTATAAAGTCTGCGACCTTTCGAAATGTAGAGAAATTCTCTGAAATTACCGATTGAAGAGCGGCGCCCAAGTAGTCGCCCATGACTCCCAAATTGTGGTGCATTTTAGATTATTTTGTATCTACACGACACCGGGACCTTTTGCGATATATTTTGATCGCGGAGAAATGCACCCGGTCGAGGAGGCTTTGAGGCTCAGTCAGAAAAGTTCAGAAAAAAACTTTAATTAACCGGACACTGTAGGATAGACAGTTGGAGAATTTTAATTTGACTCTGGGAGATTCCGTTTTGATTAACTTTAACCGACTGTGAACGTCAGAGCGAAAATTCCCTAAAAGGTCTTTACGCTTTGTATTGGGTATGAAAAAACTGTAAATTAAGAGTACAATATAGAAGCATACTCAGTCAGTATTCAATTCTAGACTCAGTGCGTGTGTGGCAAGAATTAACCTCACTAGACTCAGTGTACCTGAGTGCAAGGTGAGAATTAACCTCACTAGACTCAGTGTACCTGAGTGTAAGGTGAGAATTAACCTCACTAGACTCAGTGTACCTGAGTGCAAGGTGAGAATTAACCTCACTAGACTCAGTGTACCTGAGTGCAAGGTGAGAATTAACCTCACTAGACTCAGTGTACCTGAGTGTAAGGTGAGAATTAACCTCACTAGACTCAGTGTACCTGAGTGCAAGGTGAGAATTAACCTCACTAGACTCAGTGTACCTGAGTGCAAGGTGAGAATTAACCTCACTAGACTCAGTGTACCTGAGTGCAAGGTGAGAATTAACCTCACTAGACTCAGTGTACCTGAGTGCAAGGTGAGAATTAACCTCACTAGACTCAGTGTACCTGAGTGTAAGGTGAGAATTAACCTCACTAGACTCAGTGTACCTGGGTGTAAGGTGAGAATCAACCTCACTAGACTCAGTGTACCTGAGTGTAAGGTGAGAATTAACCTCACTAGACTCAGTGTACCTGAGTGTAAGGTGAGAATTAACCTCACTAGACTCAGTGTACCTGAGTGTAAGGTGAGAATTAACCTCACTAGACTCAGTGTACCTGAGTGTAAGGTGAGAATTAACCTCACTAGACTCAGTGTACCTGGGTGTAAGGTGAGAATTAACCTCACTAGACTCAGTGGACCTGGGTGTAAGGTGAGAATTAACCTCACTAGACTTAGTGTACCTGAGTGCAAGGTGAGAATTAACCTCACTAGACTCAGTGTACCTGAGTGTAAGGTGAGAATTAACCTCACTAGACTCAGTGTACCTGGGTGTAAGGTGAGAATTAACCTCACTAGACTCAGTGGACCTGGGTGTAAGGTGAGAATTAACCTCACTAGACTTAGTGTACCTGAGTGCAAGGTGAGAATTAACCTCACTAGACTCAGTGTACCTGAGTGTAAGGTGAGAATTAACCTCACTAGACTCAGTTTACCTGGGTGTAAGGTGAGAATTAACCTCACTAGACTCAGTGTACCTGAGTGTAAGGTGAGAATTAACCTCACTAGACTCAGTGTACCTGGGTGTAAGGTGAGAATTAACCTCACTAGACTCAGTGGACCTGGGTGTAAGGTGAGAATTAACCTCACTAGACTCAGTGTACCTGAGTGTAAGGTGAGAATTAACCTCACTAGACTCAGTGTACCTGAGTGTAAGGTGAGAATTAACCTCACTAGACTCAGTTTACCTGAGTGTAAGGTGAGAATTAACCTCACTAGACTCAGTTTACCTGAGTGTAAGGTGAGAATTAACCTCACTAGACTCAGTGGACCTGGGTGTAAGGTGAGAATTAACCTCACTAGACTCAATGTACCTAAGAGACACAAGAACAGAAGCCAAAATGGCAGGTAGGATGTGTCTCGACTCGATTCAACTCAGGTAGAAACGCAGGCCCAAGCCGTGGCAACTCGCTGACGTCAAGCTATGAGTGCATCCTTGATGAGAATCGACCGCTTCGATCCCGGAGCATGCTCAGTCGATTAGTGCAAGTGCAAGGCCTATCTGAATATATAGACTAAGACTAAGACTAAGATATATAGGCTAAGACCGGATCGATCGAGAGCGAGAGGCGCTTCTTGCCGCCACTGCAGCTCCTCAGCCCACACTTTCGAACCGCACTGCCCAGCCCTTCTGGGCAAGAGAATCTCCGGCGCGGCTCGGCAGTGGATTTGGAGAGCACTTTTAAGGGAGCATTTTATAGAAACTTTGCGACGAAAAACGTCATGTGCTAGAAGACTGATTGGGTTTTTATTGCTGCAGTCTAGTTTAGAATGAACAGAACCACTATGGCCTACTATGAGTACTCCAGCTTAGGTATTAGAAATTCTTCCAATGAACACAATTTTCATCGGTGGTAGGAGGCATTTTTTGAGGAACACTGTGATTAGTGGCGATAATCCAAGGAATACTGGAAAGGTTAGTGGAGATAATCCTCACGAATACTCGTACTATCAAGGTTAGTGGCGATAATCCAAGGAATACTGGAAAGGTTAGTGGAGATAATCCTCACGAATACTACCAAGGTTAGTGGCGATAATCCCGATGAATACTGCCAAGGATAGTGAAGATAATCCTCACGAATACTACCAAGGTTTGGCGATAATCCCGATGAATACTGCCAAGGATAGTGAAGATAATCCTCACGAATACTACCAAGGTTTGGCGATAATCCCGATGAATACTGCCAAGGTTGGGCGCTCTTTCGGTAGCTATGGTAGCTCCGGAGAAAGTAGTTACGAGGGTAAGTAGTCTGTTTGAACGCGGCTGTTCTGCCACTGAATCAACTTTATCGTACTACAAGCTGCACTCAAGGACGTGCTTACTAGTGTCGAAGGATGGGCGACTTCGCTTATTTGAATGTCTTTAAAGTCCACAAAAATACACAAAAATACAAACGCGCATGCAGACCCGAGCCGAAATGAAGCCCCAAATTAATGTGACTTCACTTGGAATCGAGTCTAGGCACACTGGCACGTAAGAGCGCCGATTTGGACCACTATGCTACGCCCCGGCTGTGTTAGAATGTTAAAAAATATTAAGATACGCACATACTTCGCACATTTAAATTCAATGAATACAAATTATAGACAAGCACTGTTATATGCTTGAAAACGAAAACAGATTAAACTGAAGAGACTAACTGTACGCTCGTAACTCCTTGGAATTGACTTACAGTAGAACTCAGTCTAGTGTAGGAAATTTAGAACACGGACAGGCACTCGCAAAGGTATTTCCGGTTGCTAGAGCATCCGTAATCATCGACGCCGATATTGTGACCAGCGTAGACAGCCGCACAGCCCTGAATCGGCAACCCACTGCTCGGCCTCTCGGGCTCCCAGACGTCGGCCCGGATGCTCTCGTTGCAGGCGTCCCAGATCCAGCCTTCCGTTCTGCTTGCAGAGCCCGGAATCTGGTGGCCACCCAGAAACAAACTCTCTACAGGGCTGTTCGACACGCTCTTGATCCACATCAGGTGACGGGACTCGTCGGAATCCAGAGCGTCCGCGAACTTCGACAGTCCGGCCTCCTGGCCGCACCGGGAGAGAGCGTCAGCCCAGTTGGTCGCAGGTGAAGCCGACACCTTGTATGAGGAACTCGTATCCGGGTGGGCACAGGCGACCCGGAGCTACTCCAGGTAGCGAACTCACGTAAACACGGTCACTCGGTGAGTGCAGTTGGCCACTGACTGCACTCGGTGGCTGCACTTGTCGAACAGGAACAGCTTGCAGAGGCAGTCGCCATCCGGCAGCGAGAAGGCTCGGCAGTTCGGCATCTTGGCGCAGTACAGGCTGCAGGACAGCGGATCGCACGAGCCCCACACGGTGTGGGTGAAGCTGGACGTCACGCAGTCAGCGCCAGAGATCGGGTGGAAAGTCGCTTTCGGAGAGTCGCAAGTTGCACCGCAACTAATTTTGAGACCTAGAAGCAGAAACAGCAGCGGTCGCATTTTGGTTGTCTACAGAGTGTCAAGTTTGATAACTTAGTGTTCTACGAAATTTAGGAAGTTGATTAGGCTAAAATTGGTTACCTGGCAAGAAAATTTGTGCCATCTCAGTATGGGATGGACTTACTTCACTTGCATGTTTCCCCAAAGTTAAAATAGCTGGTACAGAAGCCAGTGAGAGGAAATAGTTGCATTGGCCAAGCCAACCCTACAAGATGCGGCCGATGCATTGCGGCTTTAGCTTCCTGTGCTCAGCACCGTTCCATTTTCCTTCATCGCCAATGCATTCATTAAGTCATTGTGCCCAGGCATCGGTGGGGTGAATGTCGCCACAACGCTTCTTTTATCCGGTATGTCTGGTTCTAGATTAAACATCGAGGCTGCTTCCCCGGACACTTTATTGTTGTCGTAGAGTGAAACCCCCACTCTGGCAGAGTTGCATCGATCTTCCGAATGGATATACGAGACGGATTTCTCTCATTTTAACCGGATGTAGGGACATGCATTGTTGAACCACGCCTAAGACTCTTAGCGCGAAAATCTTTCGGGTTCGATTCCGTGCTCGGTCACGTTCATTGGGGCTTGTGTTTCCATTACTCTGCTGCGTTCAGTGGATTGCCAATGTACGCGGGGTTGGAGTAATGGCGTTTAAACGGTGGGTGGTGGGTGGCTGCCTGCATACGACGTATTTTTGCAGCCGCGCGGCGTTTGCTCTTTGCACTCAATTTTTTACCCCCTTCGTCTCCAGCTGTGTACCTCCTACACCTATCACAGTGAGCTAGATACGCTCGTCTGTCTGAACTGCAAGAACCGCTGAATCATTATACAGCAAAAGAACTGCGTGGCCTACTATGCAATTATGGGTGCAAATAACAAGGCAAAAGTGCGAGCTTATTCAGCGCCTGCGCCAAGCCATGCAGCAAAGCACGCACAGCCGGAGATCTGAACGGGGACACCCAGGCCAACAACGAAGAGGCGGCCCTCTCTGCAGCGCTGGGTGCAGCCCGGATCAGTGATGGATTAGACGAGGAGATGCCGTGGGACCCCCGTCCCAGTCGGAAGGCGACCGAAGAAGACGGCTTCAGCACGAGGTGGAAGAGCTGGAATGTAGGGTCCTCAAGATCCCGATCTCCTTCGTGTAGTGAGTGAAACGAGGCTAGACTGCTTGTTGTAGTCGATAGTTGCCGAAAGCTTGTAGGCGAGAATAATAGCGATCAGTATATTTATTGAATTATTGTGCTGAGTCAGAATGGTGGCTAAAGTCGCACCATGCACATTTGATATTGTACGCATAAGGGTTGAGCTGGCAGAGTCACGCAGCGCAGCCGCTAACAACCCCCCAACACACACACGATAGTAGGCGCTGCCTACACTTCGGATCTATCAAAGTATGGCTTTGCTGTGCATTCGTGATGGTATTTGTATTGAAGCAATTATCACCTGCCGGGTAGTATGCAAATTTTTAGTGACGCTGCGTCTCTTATGCTTGGTTCTCAAAATTTCTTTCGTTTTTACGGTCATATCTGCCTTTCGCCTGACAATTTTGCCATGCGCGCGCTCTCGGTGTCTTCTCGCGCCGCCCTCCGCTTTCAGGTCACCTCTGCTCTCGGGACGGGCCGCCACAGAAGGCAGTCCCCGCCGATCTGCTCTGCTGTCTCGCCCTCGCAGACAGCTCCTGGCGATCCTACCGAAGCCAATTCAAGGCCTGGTGTGCGTTCAGTGATCAGGCGGGCATCGGTCCGACTACCGCTAGCGAGAGAGACCTTGTGCCAGTACGTGGTCCACATGGTGTAATCACGGATCAGCGAGCGAGTTCCGGCTCCGGGCTGGTGCTGCAGCTGCAGCGGTCCAAGACCAACCAGTTCGGCCAGCGTGTCCACACGGTGCAGCTGCCCTGTCTGGCCGGCGCTGCCTGGTGCCCTCTCAGAGCTGTCAGGGCTCCCGGAGGCAGCGTTTGAAGCTTCGTCTGCTGGTTTCAATCCGAGTGCCTTCTCTGGCCACAGCCTGCGGTGCGGTGTGCCCAGCTTTGCCCTGCAGGCGGGGGCGGCCCTGCCTGGCATCATGGCCCTGGGGAGCTACTTCAGTTGACCGTGCCTCTGAGGCCCGCAAGTATCGGGCGGTTGATCAGCTGGTGTCGCATTGGTAATTCCCCCTCTCTTCTCTGACTGTCTTGTCCTTTTTGGGGTTGGGAGTTCGCCTGCTGCTCCCCCCTATGCTTCTTTGCGCTGTTGCCGCCTCTTGCTCGCCAAAACGCCGCTTTGTTTGCCTCTTTGCTTGTCCATCTTCACGGTTAAATGCACAAAATTTGAAAAATGGGCTTTTCGTGCGATTCACAGCTATGAGGGCCAAGCCCCAAGGCACAGAGAATGTACATGCTTGACGATTAGACAGTCAGGGCCCATATACACCCTGTGTGAGCGTGTGTCTGAGTGCCGTGCCTGTGTACAGTCGCGCTTGTCTGTGCTCAGGAGCCAGCGGAATGGGCAGAATTGCTGTCAGCGCTGGTTGTGAGACGATGTCGCCGAAGACGTTGCGCCAGGGTCCCTGCGGCCCTCCTGCGAACATTCACTTTATCAGCCATTTCTGTACTTTGTTAGAATATTCAGTTGACTAGCAACTGGTCTCATAATTTTACTTGCAGCTGAATTGATTGATCATCAATCGATTACTAAAAACCAGCTCGAACTACTGCAAGTAATAAGCGCAGTTATTATCTTAGATTTCTACGCCCCAATCCAAATGCATCGCATCACATTTTTTTTAATTTTCTTTCTGTTTTCTTTTCATCTTTTACACTTTTACATGCAATGTTTTCAAAACTGCCTTTCATTATCTTTCTAACTTTTTAAAACTCGGTACTACATGTACTTTACGAAATGACCCGAGAAGGCCCGGGCCGCCAGAGACGAGCAGAATGCACCGTTGACGGGGAAGGACAGGGAGTAATGCGAAAGACAGAAGCCTAGGAAAGGGGAGGCCGCGTCTGGTTCAACCAATGCGCTAAAACCCTCTTCAGCCACCCCCGAGAGCAGAGCCAACCACCCTAGCAACTGGCTGGTTTGATGCTCCTGGGCTACACTTTTTCAGGAGCTGCGTCCCCACTCTGAACACTGCGAATGAGGGCTGTTGTGAAGGCCTCAAAAGAGAGTCTTTTTCAGAATATTACAGAAGTAAGAGGGAACGCAAAATCTGCTCCGTTCTGTCGCAGAGTTGAAACCTCCTTTGGCTTTGCAATCGCGGCTCAGATCCACTTGAAGCACTTGATTTTACTGCAGGTGGGAACCGAGGTCATTGATTCGGTCAGGACTGAGTTATGGCGTCTGAGAGTGCAAGCCGACTGCAGACCCGGCACGAGAGTTAGTGAGAAAGGGTCAAAAGAGCACGCTAGGCATGTCTTCTTAGCATGTTAGAAATCCATGTTGAGAGAAAGCCGCTGTGAAGAAACGCAAGGACGCCAAAACAAAGACTATAGCCAGCAGCATACTAGGATAAAACCAATACAGAAATTTTTTTATTATTTCCATATTAAAGTAAGCAAGGGGGTCGGCAAACTCCGGCGAGCGGGCCACATGCGGCCCTTTAAAACTGCACAATAGCAATCCTGCATGCTCAAGTTTTGTCTCTTCTCAGTTCTCCTCTTCTCTCCCTTCTTCTCGTTCAGTCTCCTCTCTCCCTGTCTCTCTTCTTGCCTCTCCCTGTCTCTCCTCTCCTCTCTCCCTGTCTCTCCTCTTGCCTCTCCCTGTCTCTCCTCTTGTCTCTCCCTGTCTCTCCTCTTGTCTCTCCCTGTCTCTCCTCTCCCCTCTCCCTGTCTCTCCTCTCCCCTCTCCCTGTCTCTCCTCTCCTCTCTCCCTGTCTCTCCTCTTGCCTCTCCCTGTCTCTCCTCTCCTCTCTCCCTGTCTCTCCTCTCCTCTCTCCCTGTCTCTCCTCTTGCCTCTCCCTGGATCTCCTCTCCTCTTCCCTCTTCTATCCCCTCTATCTTTTCTCTTATCTCCTATTTAATCTCTCATATTCTATTTCCTATCCTTTCCACTCTCATCTGACCGGGAGCCATGAGATTGCTTTGAGGTACGAGTAAAATATTTTTTAACCCCCGAATCAAGCCCAGTGTCATGTGTTACAGCAGTCTCTGCTTATTTCATTAAACAATCTTTTTTGTCTAAAAACTGAGCAGCCATGCTCATGAAGTTAAACAGTTGATCTGCATTGAACAGAAAAAAATTCATATGATCGCTGTGAAAAATGAAAACTTTCCATTCCAATAGTGTTTTCGCTTAAAGCCCAACTTGAAATTCAATGTATTCTTTTAAGAAGCGAATCTTCCTGTCCTTCTACAAGTATCTGACATCTAACGTGTACTGATGTAGTTTACTGCTATACCAACCCGCACATAGTTGTGGGTGTCACACTAAATGGATTACCATTTTGAATTATGCACGATGATCTTCAATATCGATTTTTACTTAGTTCCGATAGCAATGCTATTAGTAAAGGAACATGGAGCAGCTACATAGATAAAACAAAATTGAAAAACTGCAGTGCGAAGTACACGTGGAAAATTCGCGGAACAGAGGCAGTTCTCGTGCAAAACGATAGCGAATCAGGATCAGAATACGCAATGGCAGTATAATGTAAAGTCAGCTTTAGTCCTACAAGATTGGGAACAAATTAGGCAGAAAAAAGTTACATGCATTTTTATTTTCAAATCTTCAATCAAAGATTTAAAAAATTAGTGTTAAAGATCAAATTCAATCTACGATAATAGATAGAGTAGTATGCAGTGAAGTATTGTAGACTGAATATTTTAAGATACGCGAATAAAGTGATAGCATGGGAATTATGTCAAGATTTATGGCCAAATTCACAAAGGACAGCCGTGTTTGAATAACAAAGCCGAACAGGTGTTAAGATATTGACGCCTTAGAACAAATATCAATAGAACAGCAATGAAGTTTTGCCAACAATATCCTCAATCATTTGATGGTTCTTCGCGACCTTTCATATCTGTCCAGTCTAGTATAGTTAGAACACGGACAGGCACTCGCAGAGGTACTTCCAGCTTTTAGAGCATTGGGCATCATCGACGCCGATCTTGTGATTAGCATGGACAGCCGCGCAGCCCTCACCAGGCAATCCGTTGTTCGGCCTCTCGGGCTCCCAGACGTCGGTCCGGATGCTCTCGTTGCAGGCGTCCCAGATCCAGCCTTCCGTTCTGCTTGCAGAGCCCGGAATCTGGTGGCCACCCAGAAACAAACTCTCTACAGGGCTGTTCGACACGCTCTTGATCCACATCAGGTGACGGGACTCGTCGGAATCCAGAGCGTCCGCGAACTTCGACAGTCCGGCCTCCTGGCCGCACCGGGAGAGAGCGTCAGCCCAGTTGGTCGCAGGTTCGGCCGATACCTTGTATGAGGATCCGAACTGAGAGTACTCGTATCCGGGTGGGCACAGGCGACCCGCAGCTACTCCAGGTAGCGATCTCACGTACACGGTTACTCGGTGAGTGCAGTTGGCCACTGACTGCACTCGGTGGCTGCACTTGTCGAACAGGAACAGCTTGCAGAGGCAGTCGCCATCCGGCATCGAGAAGGCTCGGCAGTTCGGCATCTTGGCGCAGTACAGGCTGCAGGACTGCGGATCGCACGAGCCCCACACGGTGTGGGTGAAGCTGGACGTCACGCAGTCAGCGCCAGAGATCGGGTGGAAAGTCGCTTTCGGAGAGTCGCAAGTTGCACCGCAACTAATTTTGAGACTCAGAAGCAGAAAGAGCAGCGGTCGCAGCATTTTTGTCTACAGAGTGTCAAGTTTTAGAAATTAGTGTTCTACGAAATTTAGGAAGCTGATGAGGCTAAGTTTGGTTACCTGTTTCACGCTCCTAAGCAAAGTTTTGCATATCAAAAAAGTTAGCACTCAGTCTGAACCGTGCCCATCACCCTCTATATGGAGTTTTATGCCATCCCAGCGAAGGGAGCCTATTACACTGGCATGCGTCTCCAAAGCTTAACTAGCTGGTACAGAAGCCAGTGAGAGCAGACAGTTGCATTGGCCAAGCCAGCCACACCTCGGCCTTAGCTAGCTTGCCATATTCAACACGTTCCATTTTCCTTCATCGTTAATGCATCCGGCCTTTCCAACCACTTAACTCAGGCATCGTTGGGGTGAATGTCTCCAGAATGCTTCTTTTATGCGGTATGTCTGGTTCATGAAACATCGAGGCTGCTGCTTTCCCCGGACACTTTATTGTTGTCGTAGAGTGAGACCCCACTCTGGCAGAGTTGCATCGATCTTCCGAATGGATACACGAGACGATTTATCTCATTTTAACCGGATGTAAGACATGCATTGCTGAACCACGCCTAAGCAACAGACTTTTATCGCGAAAAATGTTCACACTACGAGCTATTTTATGACGCTACGGGGGCGGAGCAACTCAGCGGTGAACGCGTTCGATTCTGAGCAGAGTAGTGGGGAGCAGAGATGGCAGATTAATGGGGTTTAAACTGTGGGGGCTGGCTACCTGCCTATCTATGCCGCCACGTGACCTTTGCTCTCTCGCCACTTTTTGCACTCCATTTTTACCCCTTTCGTCCGTCTATAGCTGTGTACCTCCTACACCTATCACCGTGAGCTAGCTATGTCTGCACCCGTTGAAAAATTATGGAAACATTTACAGGAACTTTTGCCTATGAAAGTTACCAAAAAGTTACCATTCTCGCAGCCAATCGGAAGGCGTACGCGTTAGGAAACATTTACACACATAGCCAATCAGAGGGCCGGAATATGGTAACTTTTGGCAGAAAAGTTACCAAAAGTTACCATTTCAAATTTACACGTACGGGGATAGGGAGTTCCCAAAAGTTACCAAAAGTTGCCATTGATGTTTCCATTCGCTTCTGGTGAGAAGCTCCCAAAAGTTACCAAAAGTTGCCATTGATGTTTCCATTCGTTTCTGTTGAGAAGCTCCCATAAGTTCCCAAAAGTTTCCGTACGTAATGAGTCATGCAGGGCGCCCGCCACTCATGAGGCCACTGATAAGTTACCATAAGTTGCCGAAAATTCCCAAAAACTCACCAAAAAGTGCTAAAAGTTACCAAAAGTTTCCTAAATGTTGCCATTTTTTTACCTCTCCAAAAAGTTACCAAAAGTTACCATTCGCCGCGCTCAATGTTCCTAAAAGTTGCCAAACAGATAGCCAATCAGCGCACGCCACGGTGGCGCCCACCTCTTAAACTTGAAAAGTAACCACAAGTTACCAAAATTTACCACTATTTAGCCATAAATTGCCATAAGCTACCAAATGTTCCCACAAATTGTTCCCATAATTTTTCAACGGGTGAACCCCAAGAACCGCTGAATCATCATACAGCTAAAGAGCTGCGTTACAATTATAGGTGCAAACAACAAGGCAAAAGAGCGAGCTGCGAGCCTGCGCCAAGCAATGCAGCAAGGCACACACAGCCGCAGATCTGAACGGGGACGCTAGGCTACGCCCTCTCTGTAGCGCTGGGTGCAGCCCGGATCAGCGATGGATCAGACGAGGAGACTGCCGCGGGGCACCAGTCGGATTTCGACCGAAGAAGGCGGCTTCAGCACGAGGTGGAAGAACTCGAATGTCGGGTCCTCCAGAATGCAAAGCTCAGCTGCAGCGACAGCTATACTCTGCAACATTGAAAAGTCGCCACCCTATGCGCCAGTGAGCAATTTCTCTTGAACTGTTCTGAAATAAAAGATACGAGAAAACTGATTGGGGTAGCTTTGATCCGCCCAACCCTCACACACCGCTCCCCCCACTTCATTCCTCAACTCAAGTCTGCAGCGGCGTTGCTAAGTTGCGTCACTCGCAAAGATTGAGAGACTTTACCTGCACTCTCAGAAGTGGCGACCACAGACGGAATCACTTCCGTCTTCTGTGATGGCGACTTTTCGATGTTGCTGAGTTTATTGCGTGAATGTGCTAACGTTGGGTCAATCGATAAGGACTGGGCAGACGAGTGCCGATGGCAGTGCTATCGAGACGGGATCAGGCCGACTTTACCTCGTGCAGGACTTTGCAAAATCAAAGAGTAAGAATGCCTCTAGGAATATAAGCAACACGGTGGCCGCTATGCATGGTAAGTGGTCAGTTGGCTTTCAAGCCTCAGTCAACCTCTCTGGGGAAGTTCCTGTTGGCCAGTGGATTGCTGCTAACGCCGAGAACATCCAGGCTGATTGCTGATGGTAGCCTGCTTAGCACTAAAGGTGATGGAAGCCTCAACACTGAAGACCTGCTTGGATATCTGCAGTACACCAAGAAGGTGGGAGAGCTCCTTGATGCTGGTTACGAGACTAGCGCTGTCTGGGATTTTGATGAGGATTACCTCAAGCTCAGTCACAATTCCACAGGGAGCCACTGGGGTTGCGAGCCACCCCGGCTCTATCACAAGCATTTGCACGCACCAGCTAATAGAGTGCGCTTGCCCTAAAGCAGAGATCAGACTGCTGGCCCGCGGCCCGTGTGCCTCAGCTACAACGCCGTTGCTGGTTGCCAGAGAGCCTCCTGCTCTTACCGCCACATCTGCAAGGTGAAGGGCTGTGGGCGGCAGCATCCTGCCCAGCTGCTCCAGCAGCGGCCCTGATGACTCGCGGCCAATGCATAGGCTAAAACCAACCGAATCTTATAGTGCTTTTAATCCTCTGCGTCAAGCCACTTTTAACTCCTCTGGCTTCTGGGAGAAGCTGCTGCAGAACGACCCTGACAAGCAGTACTTGATGAATGGTATCGTTCGTGGCTTTCGTCTGGTTTATCATAAGCCACCAAATATTACTACTCTGAAAGATAAGTACGCATCCGCAAGCAAGAATGCCGCCAAGGTGGAAGCTCAGCTTCTAGAAGAGCTTCGGCTGGCCGCTACACCGGCCGTTACCCAGGAGCCTGTGATAGTGAACCCCATTGGTGCCTTGCCTAAAGCCAACGGGAAATTCACGATCTGTCTGCTCCGCTCGGCGACTCTGTTAATGACTAATACCAGCAGGAAAAAGGCATCCGTTTTGTCTCCGTTCGAGAATTCAAAAAGCATTTAAAGCCCGGTTCCTTCATGGCCAAAGTGGATCTGAAAGATGCCTACAGGTCCGTCGCCAGCAGTCCCAATGACCATCGTCTTACTGGCTTTAAGTGGCACTTTCTCGGCCAGGACTGCGAGAGTACGATGCTCGATACAAGGCTGCCTTTCGGTTCGCGCGCCTCCTGTGAGATTTTTCATCAGCTTTCATCTGCGGTGAAGCGTTACATGGTGCGGTGCGGTTTTCACACCACCGTCAACTACCTGAACAATTGGACTGAGCGGGGCCCGGCTGGCCAATGATTTTCTGACTAATCTACTGCAGTCGCTGGGATTTACTATTAACTGGGATTAGTCGACTCAACCTGTGCCTCAGTTGGTTTTTCTGGGCATAAGCATCGATACGTGCAAGGGTACAATGAGTCTTTCTGCTGGCAAAGCCAGTGAGATCGACAACCTGCTGAGGGGCTGTGGCCGCATGCAGACCGTTCGCCTCAAGACTATGCAGAAGCTGGTGGGGAAGCTCAGCTGGCTGTGCCAAATCAATGGCCAGCTGCGGCCTTTCCTGCGGCCGTTGATCACCTCCATGGATTGTGACCGCAAGGCCGGCTCCTTTGTGCTTACGTCCGAGCTGAAAATTCACCTGGATTGGTGGCGGAAAGCGCTGGCCTGCTTGCCGCCAAGTAGCCTATATGGCCAAACTACCAGCAGCTCGCAGCGATTGAGTCTGAGAGCTGCACCGAAGGTGCGGCAGGCATTCTGAGGACCTCAACTGTCACTGCCTGGGTCTACTTCAGCTGGCACAGAGACTTTAATGGCCAGTTTATGAATATACACATAAATTTCAAGGAAGCCATGGCTCCGCTGTTGACGGTTTTAAAGTTTCGCTCGACTGGTCGATATCAAGGTTGGGGTGCGCTCTGATAGTACCGCCGCTGTCGGCATGATAAAGCGCCTGTCCTGCAGTTATCCCGATCTCCTTCTATCAAATTATGGCTTTGCTGTGCATTTGTGATGGTAGTTGTATTGAAGCTTATCACCTGCCGGGTATTATGCAAATTTTTAGTGACGCTGCGTCTCTTATGCTTTGTTCTCAATATTTGCTTTCGTTTTCACGGTCATTTCTGCCTTTCGCTTGACAATTTTGCCATGCGCGCGCTCTTGGTGTCTTCTTCTTCTTCTTCTTCCATTTGGGCGCGCTCGGGCCGGGGCCCAGATGGCGCCCGCCTTCCCGAGGAGGTTCAACACCGCGACGCAGTTCTCGAAAACTGCCGCGGGCTCCGGGCTTGGCCACCCTCGGTGTCTTCTCGCGCCGCCCTCCGCTTTCAGGTCACCTCCGCTCTCGGGATGGGCCGCCCCAGAAGGCAGTCCCCGCTGATCTGCTCTGCTGTCTCGCCCTCGCAGAAAGCTCCTGGCGATCCTACTGAAGCCAATTCAAGGCCTGGTGTGCGTTCTGTGATCAGGCGGGCATCGGTCCGACCACCGCTAGCGAAAGAGACCTTGTGCCAGTACGTGGTCCACATGGTGCAATCACGAATCAGCGCCTTCTCAGGCCTGCGGTCTTAACATCAATGCCATCTCAGTGCTCCACCAGCTGGCCGGCTCGCCAGACCCAGCTCGAGGGGCGGCCCGGTTGCAGTTCCTTTTGAGGGGCGCTCAGCGCTTCCTGAGGCTTCGGACCTGGCAGGATTGCCCACCGAGCCTGGCCACCTGCGGCGGCTGGTGGGCAACCCAAGGGCCCGGTGCGGCTTCGCCCCGAACCTGTGGTCTGCATTCTGCGCAGCCTTGCTGGTGGCCTGTGGGGGCTGATCCGAGTTGGCGACCTGCTGCCGGACTCTGGAGCTGCGCTCTAGCCATCTGTCCGGTTCCGGCTCCGTACTGGTGCTGCAGCTGCAGCGGTCCAAGACCAACCAGTTCGGCCAGCGTGTCCACACGGTGCAGCTGCCCTGTCTGGCCGGCGCTGCCTGGTGCCCTGTCAGAGCTGTCAGGGCTCACGGAGGCAGCGTTTGAAGCCTCGTCTGCTGGTTTCAACCCGACTGCTTTCTGTGGCCAAAGCCTGCCGTGCGGTGTGCCCAGCTTTTCCCTGCAGGCGGGGGTGGCCCTGCCTGGCATCATGGCCCTGGGTGTCTGGCGCTCTGACTGTGTGGGGCGCTACTTCAGTTGACCGTGCCTCTGAGGCCCGCAAGTGTCGGGCGGTTGATCAGCTGGTGTCGCATGGGTAATTCCCCCTCTCTTCTCTGACTGTCTTGTCCTGTTTGGGATTGGGAGTTCGCCTGCTGCTCCCCCCCTCCCCTATGCTTCTTTGCGCTGTTGCCGCCTCTTGCTCGCCAAACGCCGCTTTGTTTGCCTCTTTGCTTGTCCATCCTCACGGTTAAATGCACAAAATTTGAAAAAATGGGCTTTTCGCCAACCCCCAAGGCACAAGGACTGTACATGCCTGAGGATTAGAAAGTCAGGGCTGCTGTACATCCTGGGTGAGCGTGTGTGTGAGTGCTGTGCCTGCGTACAGTATTGGCGCGCTCGCATGTGCTCAGGAGTCGGCGGAATGGGCGGAATTGCCGTCAGCGCTGGTTGTGAGACGATGTCGCCAAAGACGTTGCACCAGGGTCCCTGCGAACATTCACTTTATCAGGCATTTCTGTACTTTGTTAGAATATTCAGTTGACTAGCAACTGGTCTCACAATTTTACTTGCAGCTGAATTGATTGATCACTAAAAACCAGCTCAAACTACTTCAAGTAACAAGCCCAGTTCTTATCAAAGCCTTTGATGCCCCAATTTAAACGCGTAGCATCATATTTTTTATTTTAATTTTCCTTCTGTTCTCTCTTTATCTTTTACACTTTTAACTTTCTAACTTTTTAAAACTCGGTACTACTTTACGAAATGACCCGAGAAGGCCCGGGCCGCCAGAGACGAGCAGAATGCACCGTTGACGGGGAAGGACAGGGAGTAATGCGAAAGACAGAAGCCTAGGAAAGGGGAGGCCGCGTCTGGCTCAACCAATGCGCTAAAACCCTCTTCAGCCACCCCCGAGAGCAGAGCCAACCACCCTAGCAACTGGCTGGTTTGATGCTCCTGGGCTACACTTTTTCAGGAGCTGCGTCCCCACTCTGAACACTGCGAATGAGGGCTGTTGTGAAGGCCTCAAAAGAGAGTCTTTTTCAGAATATTATAGAAGTAGGATCGGAGCGCAGAATCTGCTCCGTTCCGTCCCAGGGTCGAAATCTCCTTTGGCTTTGCAATCGCGGCTCAGATCCACTTGAAGCACTTGATTTTACTGCAGGTGGGAACCGAGGTCATTGATTCGGTCAGAATTGAGTTATGGCGTCTGAGAGTGCAAGCCGACTGCAGACCCGGCACGAGAGTTAGTGAGAAAGGGTCAAAAGAGCACGCTAGGCATGTCTTCTTAGCATGTTAGAAATCCATGTTGAGAGAAAGCCGCTGTGAAGAAACGCAAGGACGCCAAAACAAAGACTATAGCCAGCAGCATACTAGGATAAAACCAATACAGAAATTTTTTTATTATTTCCATATTAAAGTAAGCAAGGGGGTCGGCAAACTCCGGCGAGCGGGCCACATGCGGCCCTTTAAAACTGCACAATAGCAATCCTGCATGCTCAAGTTTTGTCTCTTCTCAGTTCTCTTTCTCTTCTCTCCCTTCTTCTCGTTCAGTCTCCTCTCTCCCTGTCTCTCTTCTTGCCTCTCCCTGTCTCTCCTCTCCTCTCTCCCTGTCTCTCCTCTTGCCTCTCCCTGTCTCTCCTCTCCTCTCTCCCTGTCTCTCCTCTTGTCTCTCCCTGTCTCTCCTCTCCCCTCTCCCTGTCTCTCCTCTCCCCTCTCCCTGTCTCTCCTCTTGCCTCTCCCTGTCTCTCCTCTTGCCTCTCCCTGTCTCTCCTCTCCTCTCTCCCTGTCTCTCCTCTCCTCTCTCCCTGTCTCTCCTCTTGCCTCTCCCTGGATCTCCTCTCCTCTCTCCCTGTCTCTCCTCTTGCCTCTCCCTGTCTCTCCTCTTGTCTCTCCCTGTCTCTCCTCTTGTCTCTCCCTGTCTCTCCTCTCCCCTCTCCCTGTCTCTCCTCTCCCCTCTCCCTGTCTCTCCTCTCCTCTCTCCCTGTCTCTCCTCTCCCCTCTCCCTGTCTCTCCTCTCCTCTCTCCCTGTCTCTCCTCTTGCCTCTCCCTGTCTCTCCTCTCCTCTCTCCCTGTCTCTCCTCTTGCCTCTCCCTGTCTCTCCTCTCCTCTCTCCCTGTCTCTCCTCTTGCCTCTCCCTGTCTCTCCTCTTGTCTCTCCCTGTCTCTCCTCTTGCCTCTCCCTGTCTCTCCTCTCCTCTCTCCCTGTCTCTCCTCTTGCCTCTCCCTGTCTCTCCTCTTGTCTCTCCCTGTCTCTCCTCTTGTCTCTCCCTGTCTCTCCTCTCCCCTCTCCCTGTCTCTCCTCTCCCCTCTCCCTGTCTCTCCTCTCCTCTCTCCCTGTCTCTCCTCTCCCCTCTCCCTGTCTCTCCTCTCCTCTCTCCCTGTCTCTCCTCTTGCCTCTCCCTGTCTCTCCTCTCCTCTCTCCCTGTCTCTCCTCTTGCCTCTCCCTGTCTCTCCTCTCCTCTCTCCCTGTCTCTCCTCTTGCCTCTCCCTGTCTCTCCTCTTGTCTCTCCCTGTCTCTCCTCTTGCCTCTCCCTGTCTCTCCTCTCCCCTCTCCCTGTCTCTCCTCTTGTCTCTCCCTGTCTCTCCTCTCCTCTCTCCCTGTCTCTCCTCTCCCCTCTCCCTGTCTCTCCTCTTGCCTCTCCCTGTCTCTCCTCTTGCCTCTCCCTGTCTCTCCTCTTGTCTCTCCCTGTCTCTCCTCTTGTCTCTCCCTGTCTCTCCTCTTGCCTCTCCCTGTCTCTCCTCTTGTCTCTCCCTGTCTCTCCTCTCCCCTCTCCCTGTCTCTCCTCTCCCCTCTCCCTGTCTCTCCTCTCCTCTCTCCCTGTCTCTCCTCTCCTCTCTCCCTGTCTCTCCTCTCCTCTCTCCCTGTCTCTCCTCTTGCCTCTCCCTGGATCTCCTCTCCTCTTCCCTCTTCTATCCCCTCTATCTTTTCTCTTATCTCCTATTTAATCTCTCATATTCTATTTCCTATCCTTTCCACTCTCATCTGACCGGGAGCCATGAGATTGCTTTGAGGTACGAGTAAAATATTTTTTAACCCCCGAATCAAGCCCAGTGTCATGTGTTACAGCAGTCTCTGCTTATTTCATTAAACAATCTTTTTTGTCTAAAATCTGAGCAGCCATGCTCATGAAGTTAAACAGTTGATCTGCATTGAACAGAAAAAAATTCATATGATCGCTGTGAAAAATGAAAACTTTCCATTCCAATAGTGTTTTCGCTTAAAGCCCAACTTGAAATTCAATGTATTCTTTTAAGAAGCGAATCTTCCTGTCCTTCTACAAGTATCTGACATCTAACGTGTACTGATGTAGTTTACTGCTATACCAACCCGCACATAGTTGTAGGCGTCACACTAAATGGATTACCATTTTGAATTATGCACGATGATCTTCAATATCGATTTTTACTTAGTTCCGATAGCAAAGCTATTAGTAAAGGAACATGGAGCAGCTACATAGATAAAACAAAATTGAAAAACTGCAGTGCGAAGTACACGCGGAAAATTCGCGGAACAGAGGCAGTTCTCGTGCAAAACGATAGCGAATCAGGATCAGAATACGCAATGGCAGTATAATGTAAAGTCAGCTTTAGTCCTACAAGATTGGGAACAAATTAGGCAGAAAAAAGTTACATGCATTTTTTTTCAAATATTCAATCAAGATTTTAAAAAATTAGTGTTAAAGATCAAATTCAATCTACGATAATAGATAGAGTAGTATGCAGTGAAGTATTGTAGACTGAATATTTTAAGATACGCGAATAAAGTGATAGCATGGGCATTATGTTAAGATTTATGTTTAAATTACCAACGTACAACCGTGGTTGAAAACAAGCCGAACAGGTGTTAAAATATCAGCGCCGTAGAGCAAAATTTCTAATAGAACAGCAATGAAGTTTGCCAACAATATCCTCAATTATTGATGGTTCTTTGCGACTTTCGGTTTCTGTCCAGCGCAGTAAAGTTAGAACACGGACAGGCACTCGCAGAGGTACTTCCGGCTGTAGGAGCATTGGGAATCATCGACGCCGATCTTGTGATTGGCGTGGACAGCCGCGCAGCCCTGATCCGGCAATCCTTTGTTCGGCCTCTCGGGCTCCCAGACGTCGGTCCGGATGCTCTCGTTGCAGGCGTCCCAGATCCAGCCTTCCGTCTTGGTCGCAGAGCCCGGAATCTGGTGGCCACCCAGAAATAAAGTCTTTACAGGGCTGTTCGACACGTTTTTTATCCACATCAGGTGATGCGACTCGTCGGAGTCCAGAGCGTCCGCGAACTTCGACAGTCCGGCCTCCTGGCCGCACCGGGAGAGAGCGTCAGCCCAGTTGGTCACCAGTGAGGCCGACACCTTGTATGAGGATCCGAACTGAGAGTAGTCGTATCCGGGTGGGCACAGGCGACCCGGAGCTACTCCAGGTAGCGATCTCACGTACACGGTTACTCGGTGAGTGCAGTTGGCCTCTGACTGCACTCGGTGGCTGCACTTGTCGAACAGGAACAGCTTGCAGAGGCAGTCGCCATCCGGCAGCGAGAAGGCCCGGCAGTTCGGCATCTTGGCGCAGTGCAGGCTGCAGGACTGCGGATCGCACGAGCCCCACACGGTGTGGGTGAAGCTGGACGTCACGCAGTCAGCGCCAGAGATCGGGTGGAAAGTCGCTTTCGGAGAGTCGCAAGTTGCACCGCAACTAATTTTGAGACTCAGAAGCAGAAACAGCAGTGGTCGCAGCATTTTGGTTGTCTACAGAGTGTGATAAGTTGTACAACTTGATATTCTACGAAATCAGCGTATACCTTTTTACAGTAAATTCAGTGTTAGATCTGAGTATCAAGTCTCCTGAGCATCAAATCTCTTGAGCATCAACTCTCTTGAGCATCAACTCTCTTGAGCATCAACTCTCCTGAGCATCAACTCTCCTGAGCATCAACTCTCCTGAGCATCAACTCTTCTTGAGCATCAACTCTCCTGAGCATCAACTCTCTTGAGCATCAACTTTCTTGAGCATCAACTCTTTTGAGCATCAACTTTCGTGAGCATCAACTTTCGTGAGCATCAACTTTTTTGAGCATCAACTCACCTGCCAAGCAATATTCCAGTCAGGGAAATCAACGCGTGAGTTGTGTGCTTTTGTCTTTCGGGAAGTCTATGAGACTTTAAATCGGTTTCCTGTTTTATGCGGACGTGTTTGCATAACACATGTTAGCACTGAGTCTGAAACCGTGCTTATCTTTTACGCCATCCCAGCGTGGGGGATTCTACTAGTATTACACTCGCATTTTTCCCCAAAGCTCAAATAAAATGGCTGGTGCAAAAGCCTACAGAAGCCAGTGAGAGCAAATGGATGATTTTTTACAAACTCTAAAAAGGTAACGCTAGCCAGGGAATACTCTACATGTGGAAGTGACACTCCCCGATTCAGGCCTCTCTGGTCCGACCAACCCGGGCCAAGGTTTTTTAGAAGGAAAAATAGCATGACTTGAAAAACTTTTTGTTTGGAGGCATGGGGGGTTTCAAACACTGTCTTGCTTTCCTCATCAAGTCAATCGGAGGAGCGTACCAAGATGTCGCCAGCCTTTCTCCTGTCAATCGTCTAACAGCAGAGGATCTGAGCAGCAGGGCAGAGCGCATTATTGAGATTGTGACAGCCAGCGGCTTTGAAGTCGTCGCTGTGTCGTGCGACAATGCCCCAGTGAACAGAAAGTTTTTTTCGCTGAATGCTGCTCATGAAGATGGCCTCACTATGCGGCATCCTTCAGATTCCCAAAAAGAGATTTTTCTGCTGATGGATTCGAGTCATAACATTAAGAACGTTTATAATAATTTTCAGAAGCGCAGGGAGTTTCATATCCCAACATCTGACTATAGTAGTACTGTCGTGGCAAGATTTGGTGGTGATATTAAAGCCGTCTTCGAGCTAGAGAAGAATCAATCATCAAGGATTCCATTCAAACTAACAGAGAAGGATCTGCGCCCGCTGAATGTTGAAAGAACTAGCACTTGTATGGCTGCTGCTGTATTTGATGAGGCCACAATTTCAGCATTTAAATTCTATTCCGACACTAAGTCAAGAAATTGACACTACAACATTCAACAGTACAGCAGAATTTCTCGCAAAAATCAAGCAGTTATTGAGCATTTTGAATGTTCGAACACCTGTCGCTGGTCAGCAGCTAAGAAAGCCAGAATGCGCGCCGATTACAAGCGAAGAGAACTGGCAGCTTGAACACCTACTAGCATTCACCGAATTTCTAAAAAAGTGGCGCTCAGCTGCAGCAGGCAAGAACTGCTTGACGAATGAAACCTTCGGTAGCCTCATTCAGACGTGTTCTGCTATTCCGAAATTGTGCTCGACTACTCGCTACTGGGCATTTTCAGTATGTTTTGCTTGGAAAGTTCCTTTCGGATCCCATCGAGAGGCAATTCGGAAGGTACCGACAGATGTCAGGTGGTCTATACTACATCAGCTCGAAACAGATTATTCAATCTGAAAATAAGATCAGAGTGACGTCGCTCTCGAAGCACTCTAAGATGGACCTCAGCCGACTGAAGAAGTCATTCGCGAGGGACTTTAAACAGGAGGACACGGACACTAGTCTCAGAGCAGCGAAATTGTTTAAAAGCATTCCGGATGAGCATTGCCTGGCTTTGAGACGTAACGAATCAGGCTGCCTGAATGTCATGTTTTACATCGCAGGATACCTGTCAAAGTCCATTGGTAAACGCTGTCATGGGTGTCGCCAATTTCTGGTCATCGAGAACAACTTTCCAGCACTGAAAATCCCAACTGAAAACCAGCCAGATCATCAGTTCCTGGTACGTCAAGTCAATCGAGGAGGACTTTGCTGCCCTTCTGATGCTTCATTCACTATCTGCGTGACAGCATTCAACATCTTCGAGAACGTTAAGAGCTCCAACACTCTGCCAAAGGAATTTCTGAACAATCGACCGCATCAAACGTTTTGCCAGGCTGCTAATCGTCAAAATGCAAAGCTCAGCTGACTTTTCGACGCAAGGTGTTAGTCCAGGAAAAACTGAGTCAAGTCATGTTTGCAAGCGAAGGAGAATAGATACTGTGACGTTGTCAGATGAGGTGGCCCCGACAAAGGCCGTTTTAGCGAAAGCAGTGCCATTCTTATAATATTGTTAATTTGATGATCTCGTACTCTAACGTCTGCTTATAGTAATGCCCAAGGAATTTTAACAACATTGCGTGACGTTCGTAAAGCCTATGTACAATGCGATCGATAATTTCTGTTTTCAAAGTTGGTTTTCGCGCCGGCCAATAGGAAAGCCGCGCATATATTATGCTAGCCTGAAATTAATTTTTTGTCCTGCACCCACCACCAGCCCGCTCGTTATCAGTCCTGTCTGGCTGGGGCGCCCGGGGTTAGGCTTTTTCTTTTCTCCTCCGGCTGCTCTTCGTCCCTCTCCCTCGCTCGCTCCGCCACAGTTCTAAGCCACGCCTCTGCCAATTCTCGATCACGCCACCGCCACCGTTCGTACGGGGTTCTTGCCACGAGTACCGCAACCATACGATCACTGCCTTTCCATCTCCGCCATTGCCTCAGGCTCATCAACTCGCTCTATCATCTATCTTATTGTTGCGCAGCCGCCCAGTGCATTCCTTACGGATTCAGCAAATACTCAGGCCCATCTCTATTGACTACATACCCAGACGGAATTGATAACAAACGAGCCCAAACTATCCGCCCATACGGGTACAATAAATGAGAACTACGGCCATTGCCGCATCATTCGTCAATATCACCGAGTGCTACCGCTACACAATTTGCCTCTGTGTATTCGCCTTCGTTAATTATTTGATCCTGAGTCTGCCATTTAATCGTCACAATACGAACAGAACCATACCGAAGTGACGAAACTATTTATTTGACTTCATAACACGAAACCGCGTACATCAATGGACAAACATTGGCAGGGGGTTAAAACCATGCACACTGGCAAGCGTAACTGTACAAACGGGTAGGGTTAAAGCGATAGTGCGCAAGAGTGATTAGCCACGGGGAGGGAGAGAGAGAGTGAAACAACGTGAAAACCAAAGTGCAACCCCAACACAAGGCTTCTGCTGCACAGTTCATCGCCCAAGAGAGCTGATCCGCCAGTTTGCAATTCGTCTTTTGAATTGCTTCTTGAAGAATGTCACTTCGCTGATCAACCGGCCGTCTCTCGTCGGCAAGCGCAAGTCAAAATCCCAGAGTGAAAAGCCGGCTGCAAGTGTCCGCAAGCTAGCCAAGCTGAACCCTTTGAAGCCCCGCGAAGTTCAAGCCTGCAGATTTCGCTCCTCCGACTTAGATTATCCATCCAGGTAAGTGAATTATCGCTAACATTTGTAAATAAACTTCCATTTGCCTCTATTTTACATGTAAATAACATTGATTCACTTAAAACTGTTTGAAATGAGCTGGCATATTGCAGTTTCTCATTTATTTTTTGTAGAAAATATGTTGCGTCTATATTTTTGATTGAGAACAAGGGGATAACTAGGGACGATTATGTAAACTTCAGCTCGTAATTCGGAGTCCCTAATTATCCCCTTGCTTGTTCTCTTCTATGCCAGGTCCAATTTTTGTCACTTTTTTGCCGAATACGAGTACAGCTTCCTGGTGTCACTGTGAGCAGAATGACGCATCATTTGTGTACATAGGTTACTCGGGCTACACTCTATGAGCTCAAGTTGACAGGCCCTTTGATCTTTAAAGATCAGTCAAAATATAATTTCTTAGCTTGTATAGTATTGTGCGTAAAAATATTATTGAGTTTTTTTAGCTTATAGCTTTAAAGCACAACCACTGGCATGACTATTCAGCACCATCTACGCAAGCACTCCTGTTAGCAAATAAATGAGTCAAAACTAAACAACCAGCTCAAACTACTGCAAGTAATAAGCTTAGTTCTTATCTTTATGCCACAATTAAAATGCATCGGTTAATATTTTATACATTAGATTTTCATTTTCCTATTTGTCTCTCGTTCTTTCCGCTCTCTCTTTATCTGTTACACTTTTACAAGCAAAGTTCTCAAAACTGCTTTTCATTATCTTTTAGATATTTAAACTCGGTCCCGCCCACGCACTCCCGAGAAAGCCCAGGCCCCAGAGACGAACAGAATGTACCGTTGACCCCCTCAAAAGATAGGGATGTTGAGAGTTTTATAAACGAACGAGCGGAGCGCGGGATCTGCTCCGTTCTGCCCCAGAGTCGAAATCCCCAGTGGTTAGAATACTCCTTTGACTTTGCAATTGCGGCTCAGATCCGCCTGCGACCGGCGAGATTTCACTGTAGACGGAAGCCGAAGTCAAGTTGCAGCCTCTGAGAGTCCAAGCCGACCCGGCACGAGAGATAGTGAGAAAGAGTGAGGGCAACACGCTAGGCACGTCTTGTTAGCATGTTAGAAGTCGATGTTGAGAGAAATCCGCTAAGAGCAAACGCAAAGGACGCCAAAACAAAGACTATAGCCTTGAAAAATGCCTATAGGATAAAACCAGAAAGAATTTTTTTTAATTTCTATATCTAAGTAAGCCAGAGGTCGGCAAATCATCCAGCCATGCGGCCCGCGAAGTCTCTCTATTCGGCCCTTGGGTCCTTTGAAGCTTCACAATAGCCATCCCGCTTGCTCAAGCAAGGAATTCTAAACCTAGCAAGTCTTGCTCAAGGCTGGTCTCCTCTCAGTTCTTTTTCTCTTCTCTCCCCTCTTCTCGTTCAGTCTCCTCTCTCCCCTCTCTCCCCTCTCTCTCCCCTCCCCTCTCTCCCCTCTCTCTTCTCTCTCCTCCTCTCTTTCCTCTTCTCTTCCTCTCCCTTCTCTGCACTCTCCTCTCTCTGCCCTCTCTCCCCACTCCTCTCTTCTCTTCTCTCCTTTCTCTTACCAAGCACCCCTAATTGGAAACATGCTCATAAAGTTAAGCATTTGATCTGCATCCGACAGAAAACTATATCTATGCTCGCTATGAAAAATAAAAGGTACCCATTTCGGTAGTGCATTTTTCGCTCAAAGACCAAATAGAAATTGAGTGTTCCAAAAGAAGTGAATCTTCCCGAATCCCGTCCTTATACAAGGATCTAATATCTAACATAGCTATAACGCACCATATTACGAGTAAATTAATTACCATTTTGAAGTATGCACCATGATCTTCAATATTTGTGCAAAATTGCCGACTTAGAAACAATGGTGCAGAAACCGGACGCTTTTTGCGATGTAATATTATTAATAAAACTTGTCATACAATGAGCGCCACACAATAAGCTTATTGAGAGATGGCAGAGAGATGCAATGGCAGTATCATGTAAATTCGAAATTAGTCATAGAAGAATTAGACCACATATATGATTAGACAAAAAAAATTATCCGCATTTGACTTTTCAACAATCAAATCAATGATTTACAAAGATTTATTAGTTACAAATAAAAATCGATCCATGATCATTGATATAGTAGTATACAGTGAAGTATTATAGACTATTTTAAGATATGCAAATAACCTGATAGCACGGTATTTATGGTCAAGATTTATGGTCAAATTAACAAAGGACAACCGTTTTTAAGCAAGTCGAACAGGTGTTAAAATATCAGCGCCGTAGAACAAAAATTCTAATAGAACAGCAATAAATTTTTGCCAACAATATCCTCAATTAGTTGGTGGTTCTTCGCGACTTTCGGTTTCTGTCCAGTGCAATAAATTTAGAACACGGACAGGCACTCACAGAGGTACTTCCGGTTGCTAGAGCATCCGGAATCATCGATGCCAGTATTGTGATCAACGTAGACAGCCGCACAGCCCTGAGTCGGCAACCCATCGTTCGGCCTCCCGGGCTCCCAGACGTCGGCCCGGATGCTCTCGTTGCAGGCGTCCCAGATCCAGCCTTCCGTTCTGCTCGCAGAGCCCGGAATCTGGTGGCCACCCAGAAACAAAGTCTCTACAGGGATGTTCGACACGTTCTTGATCCACATCAGGTGACGGGACTCGTCGGAGTCCAGAGCGTCCGCGAACTTCGACAGTCCGGTCTCCTGGTCGCACCGGGAGAGAGCGTCAGCCCAGTTGGTCGCACGTGAGGCCGACACCTTGTATGAGGTTCCGAACTGAGAGTACTCGTATCCGGGTGGGCACAGGCGACCCGGAGCTACTCCAGGTAGCGATCTCACGTACACGGTTACTCGGTGAGTGCAGTTGGCCTCTGACTGCACTCGGTGGCTGCACTTGTCGAACAGGAACAGCTTGCAGAGGCAGTCGCCATCCGGCAGCGAGAAGGCCCGGCAGTTCGGCATCTTGGCGCAGTGCAGGCTGCAGGACAGCGGATCGCACGAGCCCCACACGGTGTGGGTGAAGCTGGACGTCACGCAGTCAGCGCCAGAGATCGGGTGGAAAGTCGCTTTCGGAGAGTCGCAAGTTGCATCGCAACTAATTTTGAGACCCAGAAGCAGAAACAGCAGCGGTCGCATTTTGGTTGTCTACAGAGTGTGTCAAGTTTGACAACTTAGTTTTCTATGAAGTTAGCATATACTTTTTTTAGTAAATTCAATTTACGATATCAGCGTCAACTTACACGACAGGCCAACGTTCCAGTTAGGGAACTCGCAGGCGCACAGAAAGTCAGTGTGTTGCTGAGAGAATTTCTGAATCTGCACCGGCTCCCATGCAAGTTTTAATTTTTAAGTCAGCATTCAGAGTGACAATGTTCCCTGGCAATTTAGCTGGGACAAGTGAGGAAAAACAAAGCCTTTAAGTGCAACTCCCGGTTGCTAGGATAACTAAGTCTCTTCCTTCTTTACAAGGACAATGAGCTTGCCTTAGATGGCAGCAGAGCTTCATCCATCCTCATACTCAGGCAATCTCATCGATCGATGTCTCTCTCTTGGAGCAATTGTGGCTGCAGGTTGATTGCAAAACCAAGCCGTCGCAACACCCTCTGCCACCCCCAGCTGTGCTCTCGTTTTAGAGAGGCTGCTGACAGCTTTGCTATCTTGCTTCCTTTTCTTCAAGTTGCCTCTTATTCATCTGTACTTTTTTTCTCCATCTTTAAAAGTCTTTCTTGGAACTTTCTTAAAACTTTTCGGGTCAGCGTTGCTGATTTGGCCGTTGGTTTGAGAGGAGCAACCGCTTCGTTGTACGTCGTAAATAAGTAGTTGTCATGAGGAAAAAGCCAGGACAGAAATCAACTAAATCCCCTGAGATCAACATCTACTAAAATCTATCTAAACATAATGCCCTAACACCTAAAACCAACCACCTCATCGCAATGCTTACAACTACTGATCGAAAAGGGGTTTTGTTTTTTTGTCCTTGAAACCTCGGACAGCAAAAAATCAACACCCTACCAACCAACACCCAAAACCCAAAACCCAACACCTGACACCTAAGCCCAACACCTAACACCTGACACCTAAACCTAACACCTGACACCTAAACCCAACACCTGACACCTAAACCCTAGAACAATTTCTTTGTGGCTCTTTCTGGTTTTCGCCATTGCATACAAAAAAGTCAAGCACAGCTCACCGCAGAAAATTAGTTATTTAGTTATTTTAACATCAAATTCTCTCAATCGCAATCGTTAGCGCAAACTCTTCACCATTGAAATCAACACCCACTCCATCCTCTGTTTCAAACTGAAGAGCAGTCTCATTGATTTCTTTATACTCAGAACAACCCTCTTCACTGGATTAGGTTTCTCTACCAGCATCTAACCGCCAGCAACAGAATTTGAAACATTAAAAGTACATTTGTCCTTTTTACCTTTAAAAACCCAATCGAAACTCAAATTACTACAAATTAAAATATTTAAACCTTTGATAATTTCAGCGATATTTGGGGCAAAGAATAAACCCTCTTTATAAAATTTCGCCTCAAAACCCGACTCTGCATCCTTATGAACTTGCAGGATCACTCTTATTACAGTGAGATCATGGGATAGTTTAACAGGGAACAGTTTATTCTCTGGTCTACTCGCATCCGGTATCTCAAAATGCTTTCGTTTGGTAAAAACATTTCCCAAGAAGTAATTATAACTATCCACACCTTGTCACACCTTTCCATTTGTAATAAAACTTGTTATTTGCCAGGGTCACATTAGGAACATTCGACCAGCCTGTAAAATCATTCAGATAAACATGATAATTTGCCCAGCATCCAATCGAATGGATTGCTCTAGTTTTTCCATGAACACTCCATTTGGTTCAGTAATTCTTCCAGTAACAGTAATCAGAATGCTTTCCTTTGAGTGCTTTCCTTACATGAAAACCAAGCGATGTAATGTCTACATGAAAACCAAGCGGTGTAATGTCTATATGAAAACCAAGCAGTAGAATGTCTACATGAAAACCAAGCGATGTAATGTCTACATGAAAACCAAGCGGTGTAATGTCTACATGAAAACCAAGCGATGTAATGTCTACATGAAAACCAAGCGGTGTAATGTCTACATGAAAACCAAGCAGTAGAATGTCTACATGAAAACTTAGAGGTGTAATGTTTATATGAAACCAACGGTGTAATGTCTACATGAAAACCAAGCGGTGTAATGTCTACATGAAAACCAAGCAGTGTAATGTCTACATGAAAACCAAGCGGTGTAATGTCTACATGAAAAACTGAGCGGTGTAATGTCTACATGAAAACCAAGCGGTGTAATGTCTACATGAAAACCAAGCGGTGTAATGTCTACATGAAAACCAAGCGGTGTAATGTCTACATGAAAAACTGAGCGGTGTAATGTCTACATGAAAACCAAGCGGTGTAATGTCTACATGAAAAACTGAGCGGTGTAATGTCTACATGAAAACCAAGCAGTGTAATGTCTACATGAAAACCAAGCGGTGTAATGTCTACATGAAAACCAAGCAGTGTAATGTCTACATGAAAACCAAGCGGTGTAATGTCTACATGAAAACCAAGCGGTGAAATGTCTACATGAAAAACTGAGCGGTGTAATGTCTACATGAAAACCAAGCAGTGTAATGTCTACATGAAAACCAAGCGGTGTAATGTCTACATGAAAACCAAGCGGTGTAATGTCTACATGAAAACCAAGCGGTGTAATGTCTACATGAAAAACTGAGCGGTGTAATGTCTACATGAAAAACTGAGCGGTGTAATGTCTACATGAAAAACTGAGCGGTGTAATGTCTACATGAAAAACTGAGCGGTGTAATGTCTACATGAAAACCAAGCGGTGTAATGTCTACATGAAAACCAAGCGGTGTAATGTCTACATGAAAACCAAGCGGTGAAATGTCTATTAGAAAAACACACTTGAACCCACCGAAAGCGGCCAGATTACTAATCCGTTATTCTTTCATCCACAAGGAAACTAAACTATATTTGCGTTTCTCAAGCTGCATGATTTCATGAATCGACATTAAATGCATATCAGAGTACAGTTACACCAGGTGGGCGTCCTTCGTCGGTATTACTCGTAGCTTTTTGAAAAAATCAATAAACTTGGTAAATGTTTTCTCGTTATTATACCGATAATACTTGCTCGACAATTGCCTCCAAACACGAAGCGGTTATCGACACTCGGACGCAGCTACTAAGAGTAGTCCCTCAGTTCTCGCAAGTTCTAGCAAGAAGCACGCGTTTGTCCAAACGAAAAGAAAAATGATGTCTCAAATTACAAATGATGTTAAGAAGTTTACGCAGCCGCTCAACTGCAAGCGCAGACGCCATTCAGGTGCGAAAATCTCACGCGGCCCTAGGGATTGTACTTTTATCAAGCATAAGCAAAACGAAAGCAAATTTTGCAACCAAAGCACTCGTGCAAGAAGCTGTTTGCTATATCGGCACGTAGAAAGCAGTTGGGAATCGCAGCAAATTTTGAGTAAGCCCAGATTGCTGGTTCCTGTCACGGAATGAATGTCTGGAGCAGTGCATGCCGTAATCTATGGGACCGGGACTGCCATATTTAAAGCACAGAAGCCAGTCTTCACCGCAGCGAGCTGACAATCCGACGTTAAACTGATTCGAAATCGTTAATTGCATAATGAAAATTTTCATCATTGCTGCTCTCTGCGCCGCTGCCGCAGTGGCTGAGGCTGATTGTAAGTTGACCTGATCCGTATTTGGTGTTTTGATCCGGTTTTTTGTCTAGCATATTGGCCCAACAGCTCAGCGGTAAACGCGTCTGACTCTCGTGCCAAAACGACCCACTGGTTCGACTCCGCGAGCGGCCAAATTCATTTGGGGCTTTTGCAGGAAAATCGGGTTTTAGTACAGTTTACAGCCATGAAGGCCAACCCCCGAGGCACAGAGAGTGCACGCACGCATGGGGACCAAGTCCCAAGGCACAGAGAGTGCACGCACGCATGGGGACCAAGGCGCAGAGAGTGCACGCACGCATGGGGACCAAGTTCAAAGGCGCAGAGAGTGCACGCACGCATGGGGACCAAGTCCCAAGGCGCAGAGAGTGCACGCACGCATGGGGACCAAGTCCCAAGGCGCAGAGAGTGCACGCACGCATGGGGACCAAGGCGCAGAGAGTGCACGCACGCATGGGGACCAAGTTCCAAGGCGCAGAGAGTGCACGCACGCATGGGGACCAAGTTCCAAGGCACAGAGAGTGCACGCACGCATGGGGACCAAGTTCAAAGGCGCAGAGAGTGCACGCACGCATGGGGACCAAGTCCCAAGGCGCAGAGAGTGTACGCACGCATGGGGACCAAGTCCCAAGGCGCAGAGAGTTCACGCACGCATGGGGACCAAGTCCCAAGGCACAGAGAGTGCACGCACGCATGGGGACCAAGGCGCAGAGAGTGCACGCACGCATGGGGACCAAGGCGCAGAGAGTGCACGCACGCATGGGGACCAAGGCGCAGAGAGTGCACGCACGCATGGGGACCAAGTTCCAAGGCACAGAGAGTGCACGCACGCATGGGGACCAAGTCCCGAGGCGCAGAGAGTGCACGCACGCATGGGGACCAAGTTCCAGGGCGCAGAGAGTGCACGCACGCATGGGGACCAAGTTCCAGGGCGCAGAGAGTGCACGCACGCATGGGGACCAAGTCCCAAGGCGCAGAGAGTGCACGCACGCATGGGGACCAAGTTCCAGGGCGCAGAGAGTGTACATGCCTGACTATTAGAAAGTCAGGGCCGCTGTATACACTGCGTGAGCATGTGCATGAGTTCGTGCCTGTGTACAGCATTGGCGCAGGAGTCATATGCTCAGTAGTCAGCGGAATGGGCAGAATTAAGAGGCCTAGACTGAGACCCGGGACGGGGACCCCTGACTGAAGACACCCACACTGGCTCCGACCCCTGCTTCCTGACCGGCCGCAAGAGTTCGCCGACGCAGCTACTCTCTGAGCAGCGAAAGTTCATTGCCCAGTGGCTGACTCAGGAGAGAAAGTTTACTGACCAATCAGAGACCCGCTACTAGTAGACGGGGGAACGCAGCGCAAGGGCCGAGGCAGAGGGAACAGCCACCCCCAAACCCCCAAAAAAGGGTGGAGTCATAAGCCCCCAAATCCGGGCCCAGGTGGTGCTGGCAGGCTAGGAAAAACTGGAGGAGGGGCCAACCCCGCCAGGCAAACACAGGGCGGTCGGCTGGGGATGCACAAAGCAAAACAATTATAGTATTCTAGCATTCCGATGAGTCCGGGGGCAAATCACTGAGCAATTTTCCTGCAGCAAAGTGGCCCACATTGCAGACGGAATGGACCCGATGGTCCGGGACGCCATCGACTGGGTTGAGCGCTTCGTGCCGGAGGTGAAGGAGGTGCGGACCAACGGCAACTACATGGAGATTCTGGCTAAGGTGATTGACGCCATGCAGCGCTTCCCGGGCCTGCGGGACCAAATGCAGAGGGACAACCCGCTGCTGTTCAAGATCCTGCTGGGCTGAGCTCTGGGGCCGGCACTTCCTTTTTGACCTTGTCGAAGTGCTTTAAGCTGGTACTTTGATGCGCTTAGGAACTGTTGATGTGGTGGTGAGGCTCGCTAAATACATTGGAGTTTCAATACACTGTCTGTAAAGAACTTCAGAGACGTGTTAATGAATTCGTATTGCGTTGGAAAAACACATGCTAGGCAGGCTGCCCCATTCATTCGTGTATTTTAACTGTAGAGGCGCTATTGACCACTACATTGTGTATTAGCAATAGCGAATGCTACTGAAAGTAACAAGTTGTAAATAAACATGCAGAATCATTGAAAATTGCAAGAAACTTTCGATGCAACAGACTGTGTTAGGAGAAAATTCCAAGGATCGGAATGTCCCATCATTTTACCCCTAGCAGCCCTAGAGCCCTACTTAGCGAAGTCTAACTCTTTTCTCCAATTCGAATCAAACAGACTAACGCAGCCTTGTCTGATTATTGCCGAGTGTGCGGCCTCCCTTTTGTATCTGGCGTGGGTGAACGACTGGCTGCGTGTAACGACTTTATTAGAATTTTGGTGGCCTTGATTGTCCTGATTGTCTGCTTGGTTGGCGCGAAAGTCGCTGGACTGACCGCTCTTGACTGGTGCCGGCGGCTGTCGTTTTGTCCCCATGGAACCCGCAAGTTCATCTAAAAATGTTATTGATTATTTATGAACGATGATTCGAGAAATCCGCTTTCACTCTTTCAGTTGAGTAAGAGCAATACTACTCACGCGTTGCCACGATGTCAGTAGCTAGACTGGCTCCAGAAGGTCGGCGAAGAGTATTTTCTATCAGTTTATGCTTCAGGTTGGGCTGAAGTTAATCGAAATACGTAGATCAAACCAATACAGCAAGTAATTCAATGTAATCGATATTTATGAGCTATGAAAATTGTTTTTAAAACCAATTAATGCTAAACAAAAAGCGCCTACCTGAGCATCCAATAAAGTCGAGACCAGCCTACTCAGATGAGCAGCCGTGATTCTCTTCCTACGCCTGTCGAAAACTCCCATTAGCTGTTCATTGCTGATGCTGTGCTGCAGGCAGTAATGCAGCAACAGCCCCAGATCCTGGGGATCGCCGTAGTCCCAAGAAAATGTGTTGAAGAGTTCAGCTGCTTTTTCATTGCCATTCGGTTGTTTTCGAATGAACTCGAGGCGGAGCGCCTTGGACAGCGCGTCGAAATTGATGTAGCTCGCCTGGTCGCGACTTCCCCGACTCAGTGGAAAAATCTCTCTCAGATAGGCTGGAAGAAACTTGAACTCGACTTTCTTGTGAAATCGGAAATAGAATTTCCAAGCTGAGTCGTTGGTCTGAAGATAACGGAGGACGTCCTCCACCGAGCTCGGGATGGACTTGCTGACGGTGCTGACCGGGGCGACGAGTGAATAGCCGCTTTTGCCAGTCCTCATGAGCGCCATCGCTCTGAGGCACTCTCGAGCAGTTCTGGCCCAATCAGGTATGCTGTTGATTTCCTCTTTGATGGTCTTTTCAAAGTTGTCATCAGCCAGCGACAAGAGGACATACTTGATAACATCGTAGGTATCGTGGTACTGCAGCTCAGCTGTAGGAAATGACCGCTCTTCCAGCACGGGCAGTAGAAGAAACGGGTGAAACTGGAACTCCATAGAAGGATTTTTGCAGAGTCCTTGTCGAAATTCTTCCAGTGCAGTAGAAAGATTGCAAATAACTTCTTCAATGGCTCTTCGGATTTCCGACTTGGGGTGGTGATTGCGGTGCAGATAAACAAATGCATCTCGCAGGAAAAAGTGTTGCATGCACTGATGCGGTGAACAGAAGTCAGTTCTTGTGTTGTGAAAACCTCTTTTAAGCAGAAGCTCCAACGATCGTCTCACCAGCTCATGAAGACTCTCTTTAGTCCAGTGTTCTCTTGGCGTCCCGTCGAGCATAAAGAAGAAAGTGTTCTTGGCGTGGTACGTTTTCAGTCCATTCACTTTAGCGGAAATTACTTTTTTGATAATGTATTTCAGCAGCACGAAAACCTGGCCCTGCTCGTCGGTTAGGCTCTGCATGAGCCGCCTCTCAAGCAGGTTGGTGCTGACTCGCATTCGTTTGCCACTCAGCCCTGGCGGCGCTGCGGCAACCAAATGGCATGGCGAGTTTTTCAGCTCGTCCGCGAGCGATTTCAGAATGTTGGACGGAATGCACGACTGATAGCCAGACTGCAGCACAGCGATCGTGGGATACTCACTGAGTGGATACGCAGTCACAAAGTCCATATTCGGTCGAAGCATTGATCCATTTTGAGTGACACTTGGCTCAGAAACTGGAACGGAAGTAACAGGGTGCATGATGATAATGATCGATTGTTTGTAAATTAGACCGGTTACTCCTACCTGAGATATCAATCTCGATGTGCCCGTCGCTATAGCTATGTTCGGAGCAGACTTTCACTACAGGGCCTTGCTGTAGCGCTGTCATATCGATGTCTGAATCCGGGTCCAGCTTTCCATCGTTTTGCGTAAAGCACATGCCCCATCCATCAGAGAAGCTACCAACGATGGAGAACTGATCAGAAGGCAGCCTTTGCTTTTGGATGAATTCTAGGGTGGCCGCAATCCTGCTTTGCATTGCGGCGTTCGCTGCTGTGAAACCGGCAAGCCTCATTTCGGAGCTCAAAGATTCGCAAGAATCCATCAGGCTCGTGTCTGAGCTGTCAGATGCAGAGATACTGCTCGGCAAGGCACTCATGGCAAGAGCTGTCAACCAAGGCTCTATGGTTGCCTGCGACTGGATCAACAACTTCGCAACCTTAGTGTGGCCGTTCTCCAGTGCAACAAGCAACGGAGATTCTTTCCGGCGGTTTCGCTGGTTCAAGTTTGCTCCGGCCTGAACCAGACTTGCGACGACAGCGATATGACCATTCCTAGCGGCAATCATGAGAGGTGATCCTTTTTTTGTCTGGACATCAACATCCGCCTGAGCCCCAATCAGTTTCTCAATCACCCGAATGTGACCTCCCTTTGCTGCTGCGAACATTGGCGACGATAGCGGCTTCGGCCAAAGAGAGTTGCCGCAGGCCCCGGCACGAATCAGACTGACGGTGGCGTCTACGCGGCCCTTACTGGTCGCTAAGCAAAGCGGGGAGTCGCCCGCTCTGGTCAGGCTGTCGATATTGGCTCCGGCTGCGACAAGCAGATCGACAAGGTTGGCTTGAGAGTTCTGTGCCGCTGCATGCAGGGGACTGAAGCCCTTGCAATCGGCCAGGTTAATGTTGGCGTTGGATGCTAGCAGCTTGCGTACAACGTCGAGTTTGCCATTCTTGGCAGCCACTAAAAGCGCCGTTGCTCCCAATTTAGTCTGGTGGTCAATTTTAACTCCTGCCTGCAAGAGCTCAGTAATCACGGCTGTGTGCCCGTGACGGGCCGCTATGATGAGCGGCGTGCAGCCGTCCTTGTCCCCGAGATCTATGTTGGCTCCATGTTTAATGAGCGCTTGCGCAGACTCGACACGTCCTGACTGGGCTGTTGCATGCAAGGCTGCACGACCTTTGTTAGTCTGGAAGTTCAGGTCCGTTCCCGACTCAGCTAATAAGGAAATCACTTCCGCGTGTCCGTGCTGAGCAGCGATGTACAAAGGCGTTGCGTTTGAGCAGCGGAGCTGAAGATCAACATTCGCTCCGGATCTTATTAGAAATCGAACAAACTCCAGGAGACCTCTCTTAGCGGCGAGGTGAAGCGGTAATGCGTACAGCTCGTTCCGCTTTTGCGCTTCCAAAAGCACTCCACCAAGGCAGTCGGTCAGTTCCATTCTGCCACACAAAGCCGCAATTTGAATCGCTGCAAATCCGTTGTCCTTTGCTGTTGTGAAATCCGCGCCCATCGATAAGAGCAGATTCAGTATCTCTCGGTGGCCCCTGAGCATGGCCAGTTCAGTCAGGGTGAGTCGCATTTGACTTAAAATGCGCTTCTCCTGCTCACTCGGTGTCTTCGCTAGTCTTGAAGCCGCGGCCAGCACCCAGAGAGCTGGAGAGCCGGTGCTGCAAAAATGAACATCGGCGCCAGCGCGAATCAGCACCTCGACGGCGTCCAACTGGTCGCAGAAGACGGCAACAAACAGCGGCGAGCCGACCTTCTTGTCAGAAGGACAGTCGAGCCCGACGCCGTGCTTAAGCAGCAGCCGCACAGCAGGAGCGCAGAATGCCGCTGCCACATGCAGCGGTCGGCTTCCATCGGGATCTTCAGCATCAGCAGAATGGGGCTGGACAGTAAGCAGCCTCTCTGCTGCTTTCAGGTCACCGTCTCGTAATGCCAATTTGAGCTCTGCCCTGTTCGATTCGCAGTACATTTCTGTCACTGCCGAAAGGCAGCTACTGCATAATTTACAGGTTTATTTATAAAATGCTTCCATGTAGCTGTACTTCATTGCTTCTCGAAAATCACTAGTTGAAGATTTTCCTTGCTTATCTGATTCGATAAAAAAAGACCCCTTGACGGCTGGTTGCAGAATTAACCGCAGGCTTCCAACCTCTGCTCAAGCGGAGGACGCACACTCGTGCGATAGTGTCAGTTTGGCGGCGCGAGCTAGTGGCTGCTGCTGCGTGTAGGGGCGTAGCCAGAGGGGGGGGGCAAGGGGGGCCGTGGCCCCCCCCAATCAACCAACTCTGGCCTTGGCGCCCCCCCCCCTAAAAGAAACTGGCGCCCCCCCCCTAAAAGAAACTGGCGCCCCCCCTAAAAGAAACTGGCGCCCCCCCCCTAAAAGAAACTGGCGCCCCCCCCTCCCTATAAAAAACTGGCGCCCCCCCCTAAAAGAAACTGGTGCCCCCGGCCCCTCCTAAAAGAAACTGGCGTCCCCCCCTAAAAGAAACTGGCGCCCCCCCCCTAAAAGAAACTGGCGCCCCCCCTATAAGAAACTGGCGCCCCCCCCTAAAAGAAACTGGCGCCCCCCCCTAAAAGAAACTGGCGCCCCCCCCTAAAAGAAACTGGCGCCCCCCCTAAAAGAAACTGGCGCCCCCCCTATAAGAAACTGGCGCCCCCCCCTAAAAGAAACTGGCGCCCCCCTATAAGAAGCTGGCGCCCCCTAACTCACGGCCCCCCAATCAAAATTCCTGGCTACGCCCCTGCCTGCGTGTACCTGGCAGAGGAAATACGCTCGTAAGCACTGCACCTATGTAGTGTGCACGTATTTCCCGTATTCAATACAAAAGGCAGTGTGTATTCAAGTCTTCTGCAGCTGATAGTGGTTGAAACTTTTTTCACACAAACAGACAAAAAACTCGATAGAGGGCTCAACGTAACGGATCTTCCGCACAATTTATACACTAAAACGACAGTAGATAAGGCAATTGGTCACCCTTAAATCAAATGATCTGTCAAAATCTAACGAAACTAGGCACTATGCATACACTTACAGGCTGGCTCTGCTTCAAATCAAACGAGATCAAAGTCCCAGCGACTACACGGGGTGCACAAAACTGCCGTTTTTATCCTGTCTGAAGTTGAGACCTTCGACAGAACGATGAACTGGAACCCAAGAAGTGACAAGTCAACGCGATTCCCAAGTGGGTTATCCAGCTGAGAAGCTTCTTTGACCTCACCAAGCATCGCGACTGCTCCTGCCGAGCCACAAATAGCCACAAAATCAATATTCTAAAGCAGGCTATATAGCTCGTAGCTTGTAAAGATCTCACCGACAAGTGTCTTTAATACTCAGCAGTAATAGTACTCTGCAGTCTTACATTTGATTTGGACAAAATTTTTGCTGCGAGCCAGTCTGCACAAGTCGGTGTGGCTGTGGGTAAGCTTAATGCTAGGACTAGATAGTCTCTCTACCTTACAAAAGGAACTGTAATATAGAGAAGGCACTCCAAGTAAGAAGCTTGTTACGATTCAACAATGAGGAAAAAAATCTGGTGACTCCAAGAAGTTCCGTTGTAAACTTCCTGTCGACCTGTCGTCGTTGGAGATTGTCTACTCAGGTCTGAGATTACGTATTTAATGCAAGTACAAGAGTGAGCAAGGGCGAGCGAGCAAAGGGAGGAAAGCGAAGAAAGGCGCAGCTTCTTGCTTGTGTTGTGAGCCCCCGTCCTCCGGAGCAACGCCTACAGCTTTAACCTGTCGGGAAGCTGCGACCCCCACGTCCCCAGTCAGAGCTCCCGTCCCGCGCCCTAGGGAGAAGCAGAAAAAGGACAGTAACTCGCGAACACGAACTTACACACCGTAGCCGATGCAGTTCGCCGTGCACTTTTTATGGTAGATCGACGAGTCGTTTAGTCAATAGCCAACGGAGGCGGACCAACGCGCGCAAGGGAGGAGTCTGCCCTCCAGACAGCGACTATATTTTTCATTGGTCCTACGCGTACATGAATATAACTTAAGAACAAATGTACGGTACAGCAGGGGAGGTGGGGCGGGGTGGCGTGATCGGCGTACGCGTTGATTATTGATTGGAGGGTGGGGCAGACTGGAGGGTTGGGGCGGGGCAGGAGGGCGAGA
Source organism: Macrostomum lignano (assembly GCA_002269645.1). Lineage (NCBI taxonomy): Eukaryota > Metazoa > Platyhelminthes > Macrostomidae > Macrostomum > Macrostomum lignano. Next base: position 115,002 of record NIVC01003591.1, read on the forward strand.
AAGGGCACGATTGCACAACACTTGGTTTGATAAGGGTTTGTATGTCATTTTCTCAGTCTTTCGCATTAAAGGATGCTGTCATAGTAAATTACAGCCAATACTCTACAGCTTTTGCTAGTTTGAGCATATCCATCAGTTATTAATACATTCAAAGCTGAATAGAAACTTTAGGGCCGAAAGTACATCACTTCATTACAGTCCAACTGAATGCTTGCGCCTGACAGAAGTAGCCGAATGCCTAGGCGATTAATAATTGGATTGTTTTCGGTCTCCCTGGCAGTCATTTATCGAAGCTCAAGGTCAAATATGTATCCCGAACAGCTGAATTCGTTGATTGAGAGTTCAAACACACAAGTAATGAAATAATTTAAAAAGCTGTCTCTTTCAGTATATGCGAGCGATTCACACATTCGCACTGCTTTAACTCTTCATTAACTAAGTCTCTACGAGGCTGAATTCCTACTCAATTGTTAACGCCAGCTGAAGAAGTTAAAAAACACAAAGAACTGGTTCTTGGCTATCGCGAGTTGCGAGAGACATATAGAAGATCATAGCTGACATTGTCTTTATTCTAGCCAACCACTCTTCGTCCTGGCCTAATAAAACACCTTACGCTGTGAAAGAGCAGAATTAATTTGGATTAAATTTAGCTGAAAGAGAGTTGGCCAACTCTGACTTTAATCCTGAAAACTTTATGATTTTGCAGAGCGATTGTTAACTTGTACCTAAAACAAATAGACTAAATTTTATCTGCTGAATCAAGACACGATGGCTACTTGAAAAAATGGAACTAAGAATTGAACAGCAGTAACATTAACTGTAGCATCTTCTACAGATCAAATATTAGGACATCTATTGAAATAAATAAAACCGAAACCGAAATGGGGATTCAAAAAAAAGCCCGAGTAAAAACAGACGCAATTGGCAAATATTGTGGGATTTCTGGAATTCACGAATTGCTGCAAGCTTAGATGCTCTTGGCGTTGCCTCCGATCCTGATCCGTCTAGACATGCTCTTAGCGTTGCCTCCGATCCTGATCCTCTCGACATGCTCTTGGCGTTGCCTCCGATCCTGATCCTTCTCGACATGCTCATGACGTTGCCTTCGATCCTGATCCTTCTAGACATGCTCTTGGCGTTGCCTCCGATCCTGATCCTTCTCGACATGCTCTTGGCGTTGCCTCCGATCCTGATCCTTCTCGACATGCTCTTGGCGTTGCCTCCGATCCTGATCCTTCTCGACAAGCTCTTGGCGTTGCCTCCGATCCTGATCCGTCTCGACATGCTCTTGGCGTTGCCTCCGATCCTGATCCTTCTCGACATGCTCTTGGCGTTGCCTCCGATCCTGATCCTTCTCGACATGCTCTTGGCGTTGCCTCCGATCCTGATCCTTCTCGACAAGCTCTTGGCGTTGCCTCCGATCCTGATCCTTCTCGACATGCTCTTGGCGTTGCCTCCGATCCTGATCCGTCTCGACAAGCTCTTGGCGTTGCCTCCGATCCTGATCCGTCTCGACATGCTCTTGGCGTTGCCTCCGATCCTGATCCTTCTCGACATGCTCTTGGCGTTGCCTTCGATCCTGATCCGTCTCGACATGCTCTTGGCATTGCCTCCGATCCTGATCATTCTAGAATGCTCTTGGCGTTGCCTCCGATCCTGATCCGTCTCGACAAGCTCTTGGCGTTGCCTCCGATCCTGATCCGTCTCGACATGCTCTTGGCGTTGCCTCCGATCCTGATCCTTCTCGACATGCTCTTGGCGTTGCCTCCGATCCTGATCCGTCTCGACAAGCTCTTGGCGTTGCCTGCGATCCTGATCCTTCTAGACATGCTCTTGGCGTTGCCTCCGATCCTGATCCTTCTAGACATGCTCTTGGCGTTGCCTCCGATCCTGATCCTTCTCGACATGCTCTTGGCGTTGCCTCCGTACCGGATCCATCTAGATGGTGGGTACCTGATTATTATTCTATTCGCACTGCTGACTTCTCGCAGTCGACTGAAGCACAAATGATGCAGCAGGCGATGGCGGCCAGCAAAGAGCTTAGCATTGCGGGCTGTCTGAGTACCATTGCAGAGTTGGAGAATGCGGTTGGAGATTTTCTGAGAGTGTAGAGTGGCGATTCGTTGCGGAGAGCTAGCTGCTTTTTATAGTATTTAAATGCCAAGGAGAAATATTTTATCACCTGCTGTTTATTGGCGTCACAATATTTGACGCAGTAACAATTAGCGTGGTAATGAAATATTTTTGACAAAAGTTAAACATAAACTTTGCTGTTCTTAGCTAAAAATGGTCAATGCCATCGAGTGCAAACAGTTTTCGTCATTCAACTCTATTGCGTAATTTTCAATGCTAGCTGGTGCAAAATAAGCTAGTTTTTAGCGAGGCTTTGACAGAAATGAAATTTTGAAGATAATAGAGAGAGTATTTGTTTACTAGACGGAGCCCTTCGATCAGAGATGAATCCAGTTTGGCGCCATCGGCATTCCGTTTGGAGTGACTTAACGAAAGTCTGCGCTTATAATCAAAAAAAATTTACGTCTTCCCGATCAATTTGGGGAAGACTGAAGCATGACGGCATGAACAGATATCCAGGGGCTTCTAGCTGGGCACACGCACACCGTTGGAGATCGAGTCACACTGACCAGGTAATTCGTGTTTGAAGAATTCCAATAAGTGCAGTCTCGAATTAAACGCAGTTCTTTGTTCGGGGAAGAAGGCTGGAAGCAGACATTGGGATGTGGCTTGGACCCTTGGGAACAAACTAAGGTTGAAATGCCTCATCATTGAATATTGGAAATGAGACAGGCTTCTTCAGACTTCCAGATGGATGTTACGAGCTAAAATGGATTGCCGCTCTTCAACAAAACAATTTTCGAATTCCTTTTCGAAAAAATCGGACAAAATCATTCCGTGACAAACCGCTATTCCTGGGTCGTAACTTTAAAAAGCCTGCATTTTTTCCCATTACAACTGTTTTTTTTTGTTTAAATTGGCAAGATTGTAAATCAATTTCCAATGAAACACAGCAGGTGAGAAATATAAAATCCGTTAGCTGTGGTATTTTATGCGGTAGTTGACTGGCACCGCGTGTTTATTAATGTTTCCATTATTAATAAGATTATTAATTAAAAGCTGATAAGCCAGCTTAAAATTGCTTGAAATTGCTTTAAATAAATAAAACTGATTGCAGAGTATTGAAAACCGACTAAAAAGTTTAGTGGGAGCTGCGTCAGCTGATCATTATAATAAATTACATGTATAGGGCTAAATGTTCACTAATCAGAAGTTATTCAGCAGATTAAATGGCATAAGTACTGAACAGACGGTGCCCACATGCAGGCAGCTGATCAGCTACCGGGCCCGGATTAGCGCTGCTGGGTTCGCATAGGAAGCGAGCAGTCTTGTTCTTGTTATTACTATTAGTAGGATTCGTTAGCGATCAGTCCAGGACCTTCTCCATCTGTGGGTTCTTCATGTTGCCGCGGCAGGCCGTCACCGGAATCAGCGGATGCTGCGTGGTCTTCAGGTAGTCCTGCGGTTCGAAATGGACCAGCTGTCTAGTAGAGAGCCTCATCGTGGGGTCTTGTGAGAGACTATCTTAAACGCTGGGGTGCAGATTAGCTCAGCGGGTAATGCATACTATAACTCTCTGAATTTGAACTCCAAAGGCACAGCCCCCCCCACCGCACAAACTAACTTAATAAAGTTATCTCAAACTCGAGCAATCACTCACATGAGCATACTGCAGCGCGTTCATCTTCTCAGCGTCCGAGGCCCTGGCGCCGACGTATACGAAAATTTCCACGCCGGTGTCGATGATGTACACATCCTGGACGTGCGAACGGTCAAGTATGTGATGATCTGCAACCAATACTACTCATAAAGTAGCTGAGAACTAAAGTTACGCTTACATCCTCATTGATCATGGACCTGGGGCAGTTGCCTTCAGAGACCAGCGAGTACTGCAGCTTGCCCGACTCGTCCGACAGCCTATGGATAAGATGAGACGGTGAGATGAGTGAGATAGAGAGAGAATGGGTGAGAGCGCGGGACTGAAGCCCGTGCGGAGGATGGGGTGGGTGCGGGACTGAAACATGTGCGGAGGATGGGGTGGTGCGGGACTGAAACCTGTGCGGAGGATGGGGTGGGTGCTGGACTGAAACCTGTGCGGAGGATAAGGTGGGTGCGGGACTGAAACATGTGCGGAGGATGGGGTGGGTGCGGGACTGAAGCCCGTGCGGAGGATAAGGTGGGTGCGGGACTGAAGCCCGTGCGGAGGATGGGGTGGGTGCAAGACAGGCCAGCATCAGCCAACAGATGCGCACCTGAACATGGCCTTCTTGCCGCTGCGCACATCGCTTTTCACCTCCGAGGATTTCTTGGCGTAGGGCACGTCCGGCAGGCTCTGGTAGAACTTGTGCTCGGAGCCGATGCTGTTCTCATCCAGGGTGAAAGTCTGCGTCTTGCCGTGGCGCTCATTCTCCAGCTGCTGCAGGAAAGCGGCGGCCTTGATGCGCTCGTCCTTGTTGCAGGTTTTGCCGTTCCACTGGTAGGCGGTGCGGCCGAGGTCCAGGATGAAGACGTCATTGGAGTTGAGAGCTTTCCTGGTCAGCTTGACCTCCTTGACCTCGATGTTGCGCCGGACTCCGCAGAAGTGCAGCAGTCGGGGCTTGTACTCCTCAGGCTTCACCTGCCGAAAGCCGGTGGCGCAGCCGCCCTTGAGATAACTTTCGGCGCAGCGAGAGGTTGGGAAAGTGGATTTTTAATCTAGCAAAAATGGAAGAAAGACTACAGTAAACTGAGAATCTAGCCTGACATGGATGTAGGGCATAGAATGGATTGCTAATCTAGCCCACTCGCTTACGTGATGGTCTTGAAGTAGGACTTGAACATCGAGGACTCGTGCTCCTGAACCTCGCGATGCTGTACGGCCTTGTCGTCCAGGAAGGTGTCCAGCTCCACGGTCTTGTAGGCGGCCGTGCCGTACTCGTCCTGATTGAGGACATTCAAGGATTTAAGCTTAATGAAACGCTAACTGCTAGTGCTACATCTAGTGCTCAAAAGCTCCCGCACCTGAGTGCTGTGCTTTCCAATCCAGAAGTGCACATCGTAGAGCAGCTCATCACCGTCGGGGTCCTTGTACACATTGAGCACGATGTAGGAGTCGCCGCTGAAGAACTTGCCGTAATCCTCCTTGGGCCAGGCCTTTACTTTGAACTTCTCGATGCGCCACACGAAGAGCTCGTCGCTGGTGCACTCCTTCACCGGCTGCCAGGCCGTCTCGACCTCGGACGCGGCCTCTGCGGGCAAAAATTATTCCAAGTCAGTTTTTGTCTGACTTGGTCAACTTCCGACCTTGTGGACTTTCGAAGTTTAAAGGAAGCAACAAGTACGTGCTTTGTCCAAGGTTGATCTACGATTAAGACTCAAGACACGCTAGTGATGACCGAAACGGATTTCTTGAATCCACTATATTGAAGTAAACATCCCCACAGCTGAAGTTTCTATAAGAATCTACCAGTGACCAGTGACTCTTCAACTTGGCCTACTTGAACGCTTCTGGCTACAATGAGGTAGCTTAACCTACAACAGCATGATTCATTAATGACCTCACTTTTCACATCCTTCTCGGTCTTGCTGCCGAACAGAGCAAGGTTGGAGTCTTTCCAGTCGTACTTCTGCGGCTTCTGCATTGCTTCGCTTGCTTGAAACACAGAAGAGTTTCTAGGCTGAAGAAGAAGAGAGCCTGGCAGTAAAAGCGGCCGGGGTCTGTCGGTGCAGCGGCTGTTTTATATGCGCGGTTTTTTGCGATGGGCAGCCCCAGCCAGCCAGCTGCAGGGTGGGAGTTGCGACTGGCTGGAAGAAACAAACGACGGCGCGCGAAAGAAAAAAGGATCGATAGAAAAGTAAAAAGGCAACCCAGCTGTGGGTGAGAGGCCGCAACGTGCAGATCGCATTATTTAGGCTGGACATGTACACGAGAGCTGGCGCATTGCACACTCGTGGCTGGAACTGCGCTGGCCCGGAGGGGGTGGGTGCCGCGGACCAGCAAACCTCTGTCTGGCCTGGGGATGGAAAGCAAGTTGAGGCTCCCAGGCCCCAAGCAATGATCGAAGCGAGCGAAGCCGAAAATTTTGCGCCCTCGGACAGGCATTCGCAGATGTTGGCCCCCGGTTTACAACTCTTGCCTTCTCTCCTACCTGGCAAAGGTGCGCGGTGCTCCATTGCCACTCGAACTTTATCGATCCACCGAGCACCGCTTTCTGCCCAAAAACCAGCGCGACATGAAATATGACCAGTGGCCGCTGCACTTTGTGTATACCAGATTAAGATAATGATGACAAACCGCGCTGAACTTCTTCGGAACTAAATAAATTGAAGAGCCGACCTTTGATTTCAGAAACCGAGACTCGGCTTGGCACAATTTTCAACAGAAATTCCGGTCGGTTTTCGCCAACTTTATGGCGCAATAATAAAACTGCAGAATACTGCAGCGCAACTCACTTTGGTAACTTACCAATGCGCGTTGAAATAGGTTATGCACTGTGCTACGTTGCCTTACGCTATTAAACACCTGACACTATTCAGCACAGCCTGACACAATTCAGCACAGCCTGACACAATTTAGAACAGCCTGACACAATTCAGCACCTGACACTATACAGCACAGCCTGACACAATTCAGCACAGCCTGACACTATTCAGCACATGACACTATTCAGCACAGCCTGACACAATTCAGCACAGCCTGACACAATTCAGCACAGCCTGACACTATTCAGCACAGCCTGACACAATTCAGCACAGCGTGACACTATTCAGCACAGCCTGACACTATTCAACACATTGACATTACACGACTCGTATTTAACACCTGGCACTATATTCAACACCTGACACTATATTTAACATCTCCTGACACTATATTGAAAATCTCCTGACACTATATTCAACACCTGACACTATCTTGAACATCTCCTGACACTATATTGAAAATGAGGCAGCGCTGGATTCTGCCGCTGTACTTTTGACTAGTGGCTAGCTGATTAACTATTGAAATATTGACTGTACATCCAGTGTACCACCACCCCGGCTTCGTGTCCCGTGCGCCCCGCCACCCCAGTGCGTTAATAATTATATATTGAGCATCGTTTGTGTTAGCATCGTTTATGAATAATATATCGAAACTGAGATATCGTTTATTTTACCAAATCATCGTGCCACTCAGGTGAACTCTTAGTTAAACGACGCGACAATGTCGTCGCAAGCAGGATCCGAACCTGCGCGGGAAACCCATCAAAAAGCTAACAGACTCGGATGAGGCTCGGGACAAAACTGACCTATTCTTATCTAAGGCCGGCCTTCAGGCAATTCGCACGCTATCTCTAATGGCAGCACCAAAAAAACTTGATGAGATGAAATTCGATGACATCAAAAAGCTCGTTGACGAGACGATCCGGCCGAAAAAATCACTTGTAATTGCCGAACGCACCAGATTCCTCAGCCTGAAGCAGGAATCGGGTGAGACCGTCATAGCCTACTACCGGAGGCTGAGGGCTGCTACGTCACACTGCGAGTTTGAAAAGCTGGGCAGCAAGCAGACAAAGGAGGACGACATGATTACCATGCGATTAATTGACGGCCTCAACTCCTCAGAGCACAAAAAAAGAAACTTGGAGCGCCTACAAAACGAAGATGGAGAAACGCCACTCGACAGGATTTTGCAGAATTTGCAGCAGCTTGAGCAGATCCGTGACTACAACACGGGAGCACGAGAAATGCCCGCAGACGAATTGCCCGCCGAGATTTGCCCGCAGGAGATTTGCCCGTGGAGATTTGCCCGTGGAGATTTGCCCGCCGAGCTTTTCCCGCGGAGATTTGCCCGCAGTGCATTTTGCCCGTGAGCGAATTGCCCGTGGAGATTTGCCCGCCGAGAATTGCCCGCCGAGGTTTGCCCGCAATGCAATTTTCCCGCGAGTGAATTGCCCGCGAGCGAATTGCCCGCCGAGTTTTTTCCCGCCGAGGTTTGCCCGCGATCCTTTTTTGCAGCGCATTTGGCAGCTAGATTCTGTCTATACATTGCTACCCCCAAAATATGCATTTGATATGCAGTTACTATCAAAACGTTTTGATCGTGTAAATCTCTTTATTGAGATTAACACGTACTAAGCATGGGAAGGCAATGCAGACAAAATCTGCCGCGTCGCCAAATGCGCTGCTGGAAAAAATCATTGAATCATTGCGGGCAAACCTCGGCGGGAAAAAACTCGGCGGGCAACTCGCTCGCGGGCAATTCACTCGCGGGCAAATTGCACTGCGGGCAAATCTCGGCGGGCAATTCTCGGCGGGCAAATCTCATGGACCCCTACAACACGCCGGCTCCTGCTGACATCGCCTTCGCCGGTCAACAGAGGGAGTCTCCTCACCTGCCAAGCCGCAGCCGTCAATCAAATGCGGGTTCTGTGGTGCCAATCACCCGAGAGGCAACTGCCCAGCCTACGGCAAAAAATGCTTCAAGTGCCAAAAAAGAAATCACTTTGCGGCTGTCTGCAGATCGCGAGCTGTCCATCAGGAAATCGCACTCGATGCAGAAGAAGCAGACGTGTATACTCTCAGTCCCAGAGCTAAAGTGGGCCTTTTCAAGACCATCAAAATCAACGGCCAGGGCATCTCAATGCAAGTCGACACCGGAGCTGAGGTCAGCTTGATTCCGCAGAACCTCTGGCGCCAGCTGGGCCAGCCCACCCTGCGCAAGTGAAGGAGAATTCTCTGGCAGTTCGACGGCTCCAGCATCGCCTGCCTCGGGGAATTCAATGCGTCACTCGAGACCAACTCGAAATTCGTCACGATTGACTTGGTTGTCACCGCCGCGGAGCAGAAGCATGGAAGAAGCATGCTTGGCATGGACAACATCAAGCTCCAAGAAGACGCGGTCACCATCAACGCGGTCCAGCAGCTCGGGTGCCTCAAAGGGTTCAAAGCTAAGATTAGACTGGTGGAAGGAGCCAAAGCGTTCTATTGTGCTGCCCGATCTGTGCCGCTACACCTCAGAGACTTGGTGGTGCGCGAGCTGCAGAGAATGGAATCCGAGGGTATCATTGAGGCGGTCCCTCCCGGAGGCAGCCAGTGGGCATCGCCTATTGTCAACGTGCTCAAACCAAATGGAAAGGTTCGTGTCTGTGCCGATTTTAAAGCTGGTGTCAATCACCAGATATGCAATGACACCTACCCGATCCCGGAGATGGAGACGATTTTTTCTGAGATAGCAGGCATGTCGCACTTTGCTAAACTGGATCTCTCTGATGCTTATCTGCAAATCGAGCTCGATGAAGATAGCCGAGAGGTGACGACAATCGCGACACCTTTGGGTCTCTTCCGCTACAAAAGGCTGGTTCCCGGGCTGAAATCTGCATCGGCCATTTTCCAGAAAGCCTTGGAAACAATCCTACAGGATGTCAGCAACAAGATTGTCTACCAGGATGACGTCCTCCTGGGAGCGAAATCCAACGCCGAATTAAGGAGCAAAGTGCAGCACGTTCTCCAGACGATGCGAGCTGCTGGAATGGCAACGGAGGTCAGATTCCTCGGCTACAGCATCAGCGCGAGCGGGATCACCCCGGACCCCAATCTGGTCGGAAAAATTCGCTCCGTGAACTCGCCGAAGGACAGAAAGCAGCTCTAATCGTTTCTAGGACTTTCCAACTTCTTCGGGAGGTTTATTAAGAACTACTCTGACGTCATAGAACCGCTCAATCAACTCCGGGGCCGAAACGTTGAGTTCGTCTGGGGCCCAACCCAGGAAGCTGCCTTCACGCGAA
>NIVC01003592.1:0-30302 GCA_002269645.1 Macrostomum lignano
ACTTTCCCAGTTAATTAATGTGCCCTGAACCACTTTATATGATGTTGCAGCATAATTAGTGGGAAATTATAAATTAGTTTACGGGGCGGGTTTACCACACACCCTTAATTACCCCACCTAATGCCGGCACCCATTTTACAGCAAATTTGCAGAAACATGTATTTGTAGTTGAACTGGACTCTAAATGACAAATCAATTTCAGAAATGGCACTTCCAGTTCAAAAATGGCGCTCGTAATTAGTAAATGGCGCTTTCATTTTAAGAAATGGCACTCCTAGTTTTAAAAATGGCACTTTTAACTATTGTTTTTCGAGAATGAGAGCCTCTTTATTAGGAAAAATTCGCTCTTTGTTGAAGGAAATGGCGTTCCTTATATATAGTTTCTAGAAATATTGCACTCGAAATTTGGATTATAAATGTTATTTTAAAACTATTTCATATTTGTGTTTTATGAATGTCTTTCCAATTCAATAATTGTATCATTTTGATTTTGTAAATACATTTTTTCGCTAGTAAACTGCGTGACGAGGTTTAACGAAAGTAGAGGTAATCTGATTTGGAGGCGATGCTCGCTACTGACAAGTAATAGGGTTAGTATTTAGCATGTACCGGTAGTTCAGTGCTTCTCTGGTTGACTTGCAAAGTTTTATGAAGCGTTTGACATGTTAAAAAGTTGTGAAAATTGTATGAATTTTGTTGTCTTTACAGAACGATTTCCATTCATTGTTATATATATTTGATATTTGCTTTCAAGTGTGTTGTCGATTGTCACTGCTTTGCACAGCATTTTCCTCTGATTTTTAATTGCCATCCCTGATCCCCAGCTTGAGCTGCTATCCCATCCCTGATCCCCAGCTTGAGCTGCTATCCCATCCCTGATCCCCAGCTTGAGCTGCTATCCCATCCCTGATCCCCAGCTTGAGCTGCTATCCCATCCCTGATCCCCAGCTTGAGCTGCTATCCCATCCCTGATCCTTAGCTTGAGCTGCTTTCCCATCCCTGATCCCCAGCTTGAGCTGCTATCCCATCCCTGATCCCCAGCTTGAGCTGCTATCCCATCCCTGATCCCCAGCTTGAGCTGCTATCCCATCCCTGATCCAGCTTGAGCTGCTATCCCATCCCTGATCCCCAGCTTGAGCTGCTATCCCATCCCTGATCCTTAGCTTGAGCTGCTTCCCATCCCTGATCCCCAGCTTGAGCTGCTATCCCATCCCTGATCCCAGCTTGAGCTGCTATCCCATCCCTGATCCCCAGCTTGAGCTGCTATCCCATCCCTGATCCCCAGCTTGAGCTGCTATCCCATCCCTGATCCCCAGCTTGAGCTGCTATCCCATCCCTGATCCCCAGCTTGAGCTGCTATCCCATCCCTGATCCTTAGCTTGAGCTGCTATCCCATCCCTGATCCCCAGCTTGAGCTGCTATCCCATCCCTGATCCTTAGCTTGAGCTGCTTTCCCATCCCTGATCCCCAGCTTGAGCTGCTTTCCCATCCCTGATCCCCAGCTTGAGCTGCTATCCCATCCCTGATCCCCAGCTTGAGCTGCCATCCCATGCCTCCCCAGTTGAGCCACCACCCATCCTTAATCCCCAGTTTGAGCCACCACCCCATCCCTGATCCCCAGTTTGAGCCACCACCCCATCCCTGATCCCCAGTTTGTGCCACCACCCCATCCCTGATTCCCTAATATTTCTTAAAGATCCTCTATAGTCTCTAATCTGTAAGATAACTCCATTCAAGACGTGCTACAATGGAGTTAAGTTCATTTTTTTCAGCAACCTACTCAAACTACTTTGATTGTCGCCTAGTGTACCGAAAATCCGTGACACCATAATTAATAATTAATAAATAAAACACCGAGACAATGACCGAAGCGGAGGCTTTTCACAATCCAATCGCCCCGGCCGATCACGACGTCTCCGCTGGCAGAAGCGAAGGCGGCGGCGGCGACTTTTCCCCTAGCAACGACTCGTCTCAACGGGTGCAGTCTCAACGACTGACTAATGACGATTTTCGTCGATTGTTGAACACGCCGCGGGCTTCCAGCGGCTCCTCCGGTGCTGTGGCTGCGGAGACGCCAGGTTCGGCGTCCACTGCCGCCACCGGCGGCGGCACCTTTGTCCGACCGAAGCGGCCAACAGACTCGGCCGCCGCCAGCGAACGGAAAAAGAAAAAAGCGGCCTGGCTGGCCAAGCAGCGGGCCAAGAAGGAGGCCGCCGAGGGTCGTGGCGAGGGGGCCGACGGGGACGCCGCAGGCGGGGATGCCTATCGGGACCGCGCCAAGGAGCGGCGGGCCGGCGGCGGCGCTGAACTGGAGGTGTCGGCCACCACCGATTACAGGTGGGGGGGGGGGCTTCCTGGCTTTACTGCTGGTCTGAGGTCTGAGACCCTGTCCCAGGTCTCCCTCGAAACCACCGCCCAAGGATCCTCAGTTGTTGGGCCAGCCTCCCAGATCCTCAGTTGTTGGGCCAGCCTCCCAGATCCTCAGTTGTTGGGCCAGCCTCCCAGATCCTCAGTTGCTGGGCCAGCCTCCCAGATCCTCAGTTGCTGGGCCAGCCTCCCAGATCCTCAGTTGCTGGGCCAGCCTCCCAGATCCTCAGTTGCTGGGCCAGCCTCTCAGATCCTCAGTTGCTGGGCCAGCCTCCCAGATCCTCAATTTCTGGGCCAGCCTCCCAGATCCTCAATTTCTGGGCGAGCCTCCTAGATCCTCAATTTCTGGGCGAGCCTCCCAGATCCTCACAGTACCACGTGGTAATCAGTTGACAATGAGTTTCGTTCGGAGCGAGTATACTAATGTAGGCAATAAATAGTACTTTATGCGCCACCACATCTGCAGATCCGTTGCACCCGGCGCCGGCGAAGTCCAGCAGACTGCGGCCAGCGCCGAGCGCCGCCGCCAACTGATCGAGGAGAGCAAATACCTGGGTGGCGACATGGACCACACTCACCTGGTGAAGGGCCTTGACTATGCCTGCTAGACAAAACTCGAGCTCGAATTGTCGCCGCAGAGTTGTCCGGCGACACCGAAGGCATCGACGCCGGCGGCGATGTTGGCGGTGTCGGCATCGGCGGCGGTCGAATTGCCGCAGTCGACGTTGACGAAGTCGCCGCCGCGGCCGCAGCTGCCGAGGCTGCCGCCGCTGCTACGGCGGCTTCGGCCGCGTCTGCTTCGTCGGCCGCCTCAGCGGCAGCTGCAGCAGCGGTTGCCAACACCAAGACGGCGCTGGGCCGGTCGGTGATGAGAGTCCTGCTAGATCGCAACCGGCCGTTGCAGCGGAACGACTTGGTGAGATTATTTAATATATTTATTTTCCTTTAAAGCTACTTTTTAGTTAGTAGTTTGTGCGGACATAGATATCTTTATATAGTTAATTGACTTTTACGGACGTAAAAAACACCATACCTTTTTACGGTTGATTTTTAAAAACCAAAAAATCAGGCAGTCGATTTTCAAATGCTGCAGACGGAACAATTAGAATGTTTACAATATCCGCCCCCGCCACTGGGTTTTTTGTGTCAGAACATAACTTTACTCAGGACTCTTCTCTATCCTCTCTCTCTTCTCTCCTCTCTCTTCTCTTCTCTCCTCTCTCAATCCTCTCTGCCCTCTTCTCTTGATCCCTTCTCTCTCTCTTCTCTCCCCTCTTCTCTCTCCTCTTCTCTCTCTCCTCTTCTCTCTCCTCTCCTCTCTCTCCTCCCCTCTCCTCCCCTTCGCTCGATCCTCTCTTCCCTCCTCTTGAACTTCTCTCTCCTCTCGATCCTCTCTCCGGCTTCTTTTCTTTTTCTTTTCTCTTTTTCTCTTCCCCTTCTCTCTCTGCTCTCTAATTTCATCTTTTCTTCTCCTCTCTTCTTTTCCTTTTTATCTTCTCTCATCATCTCTCTTTTTTCATCCCCTCTTTCCTATTCTGTCTCTGCACCTTTGTTCCCTTTCATGTCTCATCTGGCCCGTGGTAATTAGCTAGGCTCTTTATTCTGGCCCTCTAGGCTAAACTAACCCAGCCCCACCCGCCCTCTCCCGTGATGAAGTTCGCGCCAGGTCGCATGGCCTATCGAATCGATCTCGAAGAGGAATTCGCCGAATTCGACGTGCCAACAACAATTATTCGTAGCAAAGCCGAGTGCCCGACAGGCCCGGACAGTTCTGTCACTACTAACGATATTATTATTAATAAGCTGGCGCAGATTATCAGCTATCTGCGTGTTGGTAAGCGACAGGCTAAGAAGGCCAAGCAGCAACAGCAGCAGCAACAACAGCAGCAGCAGCAGCAGCAGCAGCAGCAGCAGCTGACTGGTTCCTCTGTCGCTGGACCGTCTGGATCTGCCGGAGCTGGCTACTCAATCTACGATGAAGACGAGCTGGCTAACACTGCAAGTTCGCGCTCCGGCCGGGACCGGGACCGGGATAGGGATCGCGAGAGGGACTACCGGGACCGGGATTCCGGGTATAAACGGTAAGTGTTGATTGCTATGAATTTTACTTTTACTTGCGTTTATAGCATCAGTCAGAGATAGTCTAGACTGATCAGACTTCACCTTGGCATCTCAGCAATTCTTCATTGAGCCATGGCATCTCCCCATTGAGTCATGGCATCTCCCCATTGAGTCATGGCATCTCATGAGAAGCATCTCCCCATTGAGTCATGGCATCTCAGCATCTCACCATTGAGTCATGACATCTCCCCATTGAGTCATGGCATCTCCCCATTGAGTCATGGCATCTCCCCATTGAGTCATGGCATCTCCCCATTGAGTCATGGCATCTCCCCATTGAGTCATGGCATTTCCCCATTGAGTCATGGCATCTCATGAGAAGCATCTCCCCATTGAGTCATGGCATCTCCCCATTGAGTCATGGCATCTCCCCATTGAGTCATGGCATCTCATGAGAAGCATCTCCCCATTGAGTCATGGCATCTCCCCATTGAGTCATGGCATCTCCCCATTGAGTCATGGCATCTCCCCATTGAGTCATGGCATCTCCCCATTGAGTCATGGCATCTCCCCATTGAGTCATGGCATCTCCCCATTGAGTCATGACATCTCCCCATTGAGTCATGGCATCTCCCCATTGAGCCATGGCATCTCCGCATTCCTTAAGCTTTCAATTTATAGACCATACTAAATCTGCAATAGATGATTAATATTTGTACACCTAAATGTCATTCAACAGCGGTCGCGACCGAGATCATCGCGATCACGGCGACAGAGATCACCGAGACCGTGACCGCGACCGTGACCGTGACCGCGACCGCGGCCACTATCGCGAACGCGATCGTGACAGACACCGTGACCGCGATAGGCCATCAGCAGCGGCGCCGTCGGCCTCGTCTCGCGCCTATTTCGACGCCACCGACCCCGACCTGCAGCGCGAGTCGATGTGGCGCCCGCCAACAACGGCAAAAGCCGCTGCCGCAGTGGTTGGCGAATTAAATCGGGTGGCGGATTCCACGGAGCAGCTGATACAGCCTGAGCAGCAGCAACAGCCGGTGCAGGGCGATCTGACTACTGCCCGTCAGCAGCGAAAGCAGGCGGCCAGAGCGGCCATTCGCAACGAAGCCAGCGGCTACGACGAATGCTACCCGGGCTACGTGGAATCCTACGACGCTATGGGCGACTCGGACGATGAGACTGACTATACTAAAATGGACGTTGGCAAGAAAAAAGGCCCGATTAATCGATGGGATTTCGAGGATCCCGATCAGTACGCTTCGTTCATGGCCAGCAAGGAGGCCTTGCCCAAGGCCGCTTTTCAATACGGCGTGAAAATGTCCGACGGGCGCAAGACCCGACGCCGGGAGCTGGCCGGACAGAAGGACGAGAAGGCCGAGCTGAATAAGCAGTGGAATCAGATTCAAAATATGATTGGAGGCGGGGGCGGCGGGGGCGGCGCTGGAGGCGCTGGAGGGGGCAAGCGGCGCACAGTGGCTGCTGACGGACCTGCGTCGAAGGCTTTTAAACTTTGAGCACGATTTCTTGGCCCCTATGGTAGTTGTGTCTATGCAAGTGTAAATAAGACTGCTGGTCGTGTTTTTGCTTATCTCATCTGTCATAATTTCATTGCAGATGTACGATAGTCCAATATATTAACAGCTAGGTTTAATTCAGCTTGTTGTTCGTGTGTTTCCTTTATCTACTGTGTCATTAGTAATTCGTTTATTTATTTTTAAGCAGTTTCTCAAGCACTGATGGAGCGGAGAGACAGATTCTTAGTCAAAAGTATCAATCATGTGTGCTTCTTTCTTTTGTTCTTGCAAGAATATGATAATTAATTGCAAATAATATTCAAGGGTTACTTATCTATAATTATCCTAGAAACTAAACCAGAATGTGCGATCGTTTAAGTTAAAAAATACAAGTGCTGCACACGACATTTTCGTTTAATCTGCTATGTTAGTAGTCTTTGTGTTTGTACTTTTTTTATTACCCTTATCTATATAGTTAGTTTGTTCATTAGAGGTGAAATCTTAAGCAGCCTTAATTGTAATCATAAATCAGTCTCGATTATAATCATAAATCAGTCTTGATTATAATCATAAATCAGTCTCGATTATAGTCATAAATCAGTCTTAATTATAATCATAAATCAGTCTCGATTATAGTCATAAATCAGTCTTAATTATAATCATAAATCAGTCTTGATTATAATCATAAATCAGTCTCGATTATAATCATAAATCAGTCTCGATTATAATCATAAATCAGTCTCGATTATAGTCATAAATCAGTCTTAATTATAATCATAAATCAGTCTAGTCTTGATTATAATCATAAATCAGTCTTGATTATAATCATAAATCAGTCTCGATTATAGTCATAAATCAGTCTCGATTATTGTCATAAATCAGTCTTGATTATAATCATAAATCAGTCTCGATTATTGTCATAAATCAGTCTTGATTATAGTCATAAATCAGTCTCGATTATAGTCATAAATCAGTCTTGATTATAGTCACAATAAAATGTTTAACAGTTCATCAATTTAAATAAATAATAAGTGAAACTTTCATAGCTTACTACTATACTGGATGTATAGTAGAATAGTAGGAGAGAAAACAAATACGAATGTCAAATATATTAACAAATAGAATCAAATTTCACACGCCAGATTGCAGCTCAAAAATGTCTTTGCCACTCGCCAGTAGCAGCGGCAGCAGCACTGAAGAAGAAGATTTCAAAGCCAAATCTGCGTCTGTCGCCATCGGCGTCAACGGCGACGATGCCAATCGCTGGGCGACGTCGAGGCGCCAGTCCGCTTCGAGTTTGACCGCGCCGCGTAGCGCCGAAAGTCGTCGAGTTTTGCCTTTAGCCGCCGCTGGCGTCGGTTTCAACGATATGGAGAGCGTCGGCTCCAACCAGCAGCAGCAGAAGCATCAAAGACAGCAGAGGCAACAGCAGAAGCAGCAATCTACCTATCAGTGCCCGGCTGTGGTGCCGCTCAACGTTGGCGGTGTCAGCTATATTACTAGGCGGAGCACTCTGCTCAAGGAGCCTGACTCAATGTTGGCTGCCATGTTTTCAGGTGATGCGCTGCTCGGTGCTGCTCAGTTAGTCACCCGGTCTGTCACTCGGTCTGTGTACTCAATCTGTCACTCAGTCTTGTCGCTCGGTCTGTGTACTCAGTCTGTGTATTCGGTCTGCTTACTCAGTCTGTCACTTAGTCTGTGTACTCAATCTGTCACTCAGTCTGTGTACTCAATATGTCACTCAGTCTGTGTACTCAATATGTCACTCAGTCTGTACTCAATATGTCACTCAGTCTGTGTACTCAATATGTCACTCAGTCTGTACTCAATATGTCACTCAGTCTGTGTACTCAATATGTCACTCAGTCTGTGTACTCAATATGTCACTCAGTCTGTGTACTCAATATGTCACTCAGTCTGTGTACTCAATATGTCTCTCAAGCTATCACTCAGTCTGTGTAATCTGTCTGTCACTTAGTCTGTCTACCCATGTATATAGACCTAATATACCTGACTTCGTGTCTGAAAGTGCTTCTAAAGCCTCAGTCTAAGATTAAATTTGCGACACTTTTAATTTGATCTCGCAAATCGCCAGGTCGGCACGAGATGCAGCGGGACCGTCACGGCTACTACTTCATCGACACCAACGGCGTGTACTTCGGCTACATTCTGGACTATCTCAGGCACGGCAAACTGCCGCCTAACGAAGCGGCCCTGCCCGTGTACCAGGAGGCCGGCTACTTTGGCCTTGCCGGCCTGCAAGAGGCTCTGGCGGTGACGCCAGCCGTTGCTAAGGAGATTGTCAGACAGCGACACGAGGAACAGTTTGGCGATTATGCCGATCTGAGGGCTCGAGTCATTGCGGCCGCTATCGAGGTGGGCGCCGTTACTCGCTGCGCCGATCTGCTCATATGGCCGCATAGGCTGCAGGTGAGTGGTAATGTGAGTCAGGTCAGAGAGTGTGTGGCACTGTGAGTCAGAGAGTGTGTGGCACTGTGAGTCAGGTCAGAGAGTGTGTGGCACTGTGAGTCAGGCCATGTAGTGTGTGGCACTGTGAGTCAGGTCAGAGATTGTGTGGCACTGTGAGTCAGGTCAGAGAGTGTGTGGTACTGTGAGTCAGAGAGAGTGTGGCACTGTGAGTCAGGTCAGAGAGAGTGTGGCACTGTGAGTCAGGTCAGAGAGTGTGTGGCACTGTGAGTCAGGTCAGAGAGTGTGTGGCACTGTGAGTCAGGTCAGAGAGTGTGTGGCACTGTGAGTCAGAGAGAGTGTGGCACTGTGAGTCAGGTCAGAGAGTGTGTGGCACTGTGAGTCAGGTCAGAGTGTGGCACTGTGAGTCAGGTCAGAGAGTGTGTGGCACTGTGAGTCAGAGAGTGTGTGGCACTGTGAGTCGGGTCAGAGTGTGGCACTGTGAGTCAGGTCAGGGTGTGGCACTGTGAGTCAGGTCAGAGAGTGTGTGGCACTGTGAGTCAGAGAGTGTGTGGCACTGTGAGTCGGGTCAGAGTGTGGCACTGTGAGTCAGGTCAGAGAGTGTGTGGCACTGTGAGTCAGAGAGAGTGTGGCACTGTGAGTCATAAAGTGTGTGGCACTGTGAGTCAGAGAGAGTGTGGCACTGTGAGCCAGTGTGTGGGACTGTGAGTCATTAAATCATTGAGTCATAGTGTGTGGGACTGTGAGTCATAGAGTGTGTGGCACTGTGAGTCATAGAGTGTGTGGCACTGTGAGTCATAGATTTTGTGACACTTAGTCAGAGTTTGGGACACTGTGAGAGTCATAGAGTGAGACACCGTGAGAGTCATATAGTGAGACACCGTGAGAGTCATATAGTGAGAGTCATAGAGTGAGACACCGTGAGAGTCATATAGTGAGAGTCATAGAGTGAGACACCGTGAGAGTCATAGAGTGAGACACCGTGAGAGTCATATAGTGAGAGTCATAGAGTGAGACACTGTGAGAGTCATAGAGTGAGACACCGTGAGAGTCATAGTGAGAGTCATATAGTGAGACACCGTGAGTCCGTGACAATAATCCCCCATCGCCTTGCAGGCCACCCCCCAGCACGCCAGCTGCGTGGCCGAGACCGCCCACGTGAAATTCGGTCCCTGGCCGGGCGCAGCAGACGAGGAGACGCTGATGCGCAGCCTGCACTCGGACCTGAGCGATGCCGGCTACAGTTTGGCGCCGTTGGAGAAGAAGCGGTGCAAGTTTTTTGTGTCTGGCCAGACTTGCACTCGGCTGGCTTACAAGCTGAGCCTCAGGTTCACCTGAGCGCTTGTTTGTGTAACTGTCTCTGTGTGTTTTATGTATCACCGATAACTGACCTCTGCCAAAGATGCCATAGCTCCTTCCTTTTGTAGTTTTTTTATTCTGCTGGGCACATTGCTGAAGCCAGATATTTATTGTTATTTTTTATATTATTGTTATTCTTATTGAATTCCGAGCCTTTAAAGTAAGATTTCTAAAATAATAGCTTATCGCATTCTCCCCTTCCCTCTCATTTCTCTCCTCACCATCGCCCTGTCCTACCCTCTACTCCTCCTCCTTCCCCTCTCCTCTCTCCTCCCCTTCTTCTCCTCTCCTCTCTCCTCCCCTTCTTCTCCTCTCCTCTCTCCTCCCCTTCTTCCCCTCTCCTCTCTCCTCCCCTCCTTCCCCTCTCCTCTCTCCTCCCGTTCTTCCCCTCTACTCTCTTCTCCCCTTCTTCCCCTCTCCTCTCTCCTCCCCTTTTTCCCCTCTCCTCTCTCCTCCCCTTTTTCCCCTCTCCTCTCTCCTCCCCTTTTTCCCCTCTCCTCTCTCCTCCCCTTTTTCCCCTCTCCTCTCTCCTCCCCTTCTTTCTCTTCTCCCTCTCCTCTCTCCCCCTCTCCTCTCCCCCCTCTCCCCTCTCCTCCCCTCTCCTCTCCTTCCCCTCTCCCCCCCTTACTTAGCTGCAGGGCTGTCCCGGGGGGACACAGCGGGAAGGCGCGAACGCCCATTCCGCTAATCCCTGAACGGCCGACGCGTCGCTATAGACGAAGAGTTGGCGCTGCCCAGGGAGGTCCCCCAGTGTCGCCAGCAGCTATAGTGCTCTCTGGAAAGGAGAGTTCAGCCCTGCGGGTGGCCCGGAGGTAGCGCATGAGCTGATTAAAGTTTTCGGGTTTGCACGCTTCAGTAATGATGTGTGTGGCCCGAGGTAAGTGAGTCTGGCTCGCTTAAAGGCGGGACAGATGCTGACGAAATGCTCAGCGGTTTCGTCACCTGAGTTACAGAAACTGCAGATGGCGTTGGTGGCGTTGCCCTGCAGGTACTGGTGCCTGGAGAAGCAGCCGTGACCTGAGAGGGTCATGGTGGCAGCCCGGATGTCTCTGCGCGAGAGGCGCAAGAGGAGCTTCCGGAGCTGGTGAGAGGGCTGAGGGATTGCCTGCAGGTGGTGCAGTTCGCCCAAGTCGAGCGGTGCTGGGTCCTGATCCACGCTTTGATGCGCGAGTCGATGACACAGTCAGGCCCTCCTCCCCACTTACCCTCTCTTTCTGAGGTTTAGTATCTTGCAATAAAACTGACGCTATTTCCATACAGTGTTTGCAGTCTGTTAGCTAAATACAGTAGTTGTAGTTTTGCAATGTACTGTTATCGAATAGGGCATATTAGTTCTTATTATGCTCTGATAACAAATAGCCTTAGTACTCATATAGGTGCATAATTTGTGTTAATCTGCCATTTTTACTCATTGTGACACTCTTTGTATTCTAGTCGAGTGATGTTCCCTTTTAGAGCCATTTTTTACTTTATTTATGACCCTGCGTGACTAACAGCCTATAAATTCCGTGTGAACGTCCTTATAAACATGCAAGTCTTTCCTGTAAGGTTTTTAATCGCATGGACTGCTGAAAAGCTTTCTCTCACATTCAGACTAAACTTTTTTAAAAACTTTCTATGCATTTTCTCCTGTTAGCCTTGGTGTGACACACAATGACGAAAAATTCCTACAATTTTTCACTAATTTAATTAATTGCGTTTTTGTTTTTATTCACATACTACTTATGAAATAGATGTAAGTAGTTGCTGATGTTTGCATAATATCAATTATTTGTTTAATTTTGTGTCTACTTTTTGGTTTATGTTTGGCTATATAATAAAAAATTTGCTTTATTCTTACTTTAAGTAGCTTAGCACCGTTAATAATCATTTTCGAGTGTCTCAAATTGATATCAATTTAATCATTGTAAAATCACTATTCTTTGCGGACAAATGCGACTTTTATCGAAGTTTGATAGCCTGTATAGTACATTTCTACTCGTCATTCTATTTTTATAAGCTACTTGAAGTAGTTTGATTAAGTTCTTGTTCCGATTATCCCCCCCTGCGACACTTGGTTGAGGCAAGGAATTGTTTTGAATTTTTAGTTTGGTCTTTAAGACTTCGATATTATTCTAATGTCATCTTCAAGGCACAGTGATTCTCACCTTCAGGTCACATCATTGATTCTCCACTTCAGGTCACATCATTGATTCTCCACTTCAGGTCACATCATTGGTTCTCCACTTCAGGTCACATCATTGGTTCTCCACTTCAGGTCACATCATTGATTCTCCACTTCAGGTCACATCATCGGTTCTCCACTTCAGGTCACATCAGTGATTCTCATACCTTCAGGTCACATCAGTGATTCTCACCTTCAGGTCACATCAGTGATTCTCATACCTTCAGGTCACATCAGTGATTCTCTCACCTTCAGGTCACATCAGTGATTCTCATACCTTCAGGTCACATCAGTGATTCTCTCACCTTCAGGTCACATCAGTGATTCTCTCACCTTCAGGTCACATGAGTGATTCTCACCTTCATACCATTGTTTTGAAATGGACTTTAGAAATCATGGAGAGATACAGAGATAGATTTTTGGAGTTCTAAAGTACAACGCCAAGTATAAATACAAAGCCTTGAAGTTAAGCTACGCTTCACCTTCATGAGCTGCCCTAGCAACAGTCTAATCAACAGCATGTCGTCAAACGCCGCTCCATCATGCTCCGGCATTCCCAACCACCTGCTGGCCCAGCTGGAGTCGCAATTCTCGGCCAGCGGTCAGCTGCAACTGTCCGAGCTGGCCACCCAGCGGCATAAGCTGTTCGACGTAGCGCTGGACCGCCGGCTGGTTGACCAGCTCAGCAGCACCAGCGCCTTCGCCTACAGCGCCGCCGAAATCAAGCCGGTCACCGATCAGAAGCGCAGCGGCCGCTGCTGGCTGTTCGCCGCTTTGAATCTGGTTCGAATCCCGCTGGCCAAGCAGCTGGGACTGGCCGAGCTGGAGCTGTCGCAGAGTCACCTGTTCTTCTGGGACAAGCTGGAGAGGGGCTACTACTTTCTGCACTGCTATCTGGATTGCGCTATGCGGGGCGAGCCGCTCGAGGGCCGGCTGTGGCAGCATCTGCTGCACAATCCGGCTGAAGATGGCGGCCAGTGGGATATGATTGTCAACTTGGTGAGTCAGTATTTTGTAGGATTTCAATGGCATTTTGGGATATTTGTGGGATTTCAATGGGATTTTGGGATATTTGTGGGATTTCAATGGGATTTTGGGATATTTGTGGGATTTCAATGGGATTTTGGGATATTTGTGGGATTTCAATGGGATTTTGGAATATTTGTAGAATTTCAATGGCATTTTGGGATATTTTTGGGATTTCAATGGGATTTTGGGATATTTGTAGAATTTCAATGAAATTTTCGGATATTTGTGGGATTTTAATGGGATTTTGGGATATTTGTGGGATTTTAATGGGATTTGGGATATTTGTAGAATTTCAATGGAATTTTGGGATATTTGTGGGATTTTAATGGGATTTTGGGATATTTGTGGGATTTTAATGGGATTTTAAGATATTTGTGGGACTTCAATAGGATTTTGGGATATTTGTCGGATTTCACTGGGATTATGGGATATTTGTGGGATTTCAATGGCATTTTAGGATATTTGTGAGATTTCATTAGGATTTGGGATATCTGTGGGATTTCAATGGGGTTTTGGGATATCTGTGGGATTTCAATGGGGTTTTGGGATATCTGTGGGATTTCAATGGTATTTTGAGATGTTTGTAAGATTTCAATAGGATTTGGGATGTTTGTGGCATTTCCATCGGTTTTGGGATATTTGTTGGATTTCAATGGGATTTCAGGATATTTTTGGGATTTTAATATCATTGAGGGTATTTGTGGGATTTCGATAGTGTTTTACAATATTTGTGGTACGTGGTAGGTAATAATGGGATAATTATTCAATCATAAATCCCAGGTTGAGAAGCACGGCGTCGTGCCCAAGCAGTGCTGGACTGAGCCGCTGGTCTCGCAGGAGACGCTGCAGTTCAATTTCTGGTTGAACACCTGGCACCGGCAGAGCGCCAAGCGCATCCGGGATCTGCACGCTGCCGGCCAGACAGCCGACCAGATTCGCGCCTACATCGACTCCGACCTGCTGCCCGAGCTGTTCCGCTTCTGCTGCGCCGCCATCGGCCGGCCGCCGGCCAAGTTCACCTTCGAGTACGCGGCCACGGCGGCTTCTGCCGGAGGCGCCACCGCCGAGGCCGACGCCGCAGCCGGCGGCAACAAGTATCGCCGCATCGGGCCCGTGACTCCGCTGCAGTTCTATCAGGAGCACGTGAAACCGCTGGTTGACCTTGGCGCTCAGGTGGGACCTGTTGTCTGAAATCCATTCATTCCTCGGTGACTGTTCTGCAGTCTTTTCTAATGTCAGCTTTCTATTGTTCTTGCTCTAGAGTCTGTGATCTAGAGCTCATGATCTAGAGTCTATGATCTAGAGTCCATGATCTAGAGCTCAAGATCTAAAGTCCGTGATCTATAGTGTCTAATCTAGAGCCCGTGATCTAGAGTCTATG
The DNA here is from genome assembly GCA_002269645.1 of Macrostomum lignano. Classification (NCBI taxonomy): domain Eukaryota; kingdom Metazoa; phylum Platyhelminthes; family Macrostomidae; genus Macrostomum; species Macrostomum lignano. Next base: position 14,321 of record NIVC01003592.1, read on the forward strand.
AATTAGAGTCTATGATCTAGAGTCTATGATCTAGAGTCCATGATCTAGAGTCTATGATCTAGATTCTATGATCTAGAGTCCATGATCTAGAGTCCATGATCGAGAGTCTATGATCTAGAGTCTATGATCTAGAGTCCATGATCTAGAGTCCATGATCTAGAGTCCATGATCTAGAGTCCATGATCTAGTGTCTATGATCTAGAGTCTATGATCTAGAGTCCATGATCTAGGGTCTATGATCTAGAGTCTATGATCTAGAGTCCATGATCTAGAGTCTATGATCTAGGGTCTATGATCTAGAGTCCATGATCTAGAGTCTATGATCTAAAGACCATGATCTAGAGTCTATGATCTAGAGTCCATGATCTAGAGTCCATGATCTAGAGTCTATGATCTAGAGTCCATGATCTAGAGTCTATGATCTAGAGTCTATGATCTAGAGTCCATGATCTAGAGTCTATGATCTAGAGTCCATGATCTAGAGTCTATGATCTAGAGCTCATAATCTAGAGTCCATGATCTAGAGTCCGTGATCTAGAGTCCATGATCTAGAGTCCGCGATCTATAGTGTCTAATCTAGAGCCCGTGATCCAGAGTCTATGATCTAGAGTCCATGATCTAGAGTATATGATCTAGAGTCCATGATCTAGAGTCTGATCTAGAGTTCATAATCTAGAGTCCATGATCTAGAGTCCATGATCTAGAGTCCATGATCTAGAGTCTATGATCTAGAGTCCATGATCTAGAGTCTATGATCTAGAGTCCATGATCTAGAGTCTATGATCTAGAGTCCATGATCTAGAGTCTATGATCTAGAGTCCATGATCTAGAGTCTATGATCTAGAGCTCATAATCTAGAGTCCATGATCTAGAGTCCGTGATCTAGAGTCTATGATCTAGAGTCCGTGATCTATAGTGTCTAATCTAGAGCCCGTGATCCAGAGTCTATGATCTAGAGTCCATGATCTAGAGTCTATGATCTAGAGTCCATGATCTAGAGTCTGATCTAGAGTCGGTGATTTAAGGCTTACCTACCAGTAATATTCTATGGTCCTTATTTACTCATTTGTGCTACATCACAGTTTAAATTCAGCATATCTGACCTGCTATTACAGAGACAATATGATTACTCACCCCTCAACTAAACTCAACCGCAACAGGTGTGCCTGGTCAACGATCCGCGCAATCCCTACTATCGCCTAATGACGGTGGACATGCTCAACAATATGCAGGGCGCCAGACGGGTGCTCTACGTTAATCTGCCATCAGAGGAACTGCGTCGCCTAGCAACCGATGCTTTGCGCGATCGACTGCCTGTATGGTTCGGGTCGCACGTGAGCAAAGGTCACAGCAGGACGGCCGGTCTGGCTGACCCCAATCTGCACAGGCTTGACCTGCTGTGCGGGCTGCAGCTCAACACTATGGATAAGAAGGAGCGCCTGCTCTATGGGGACTCGCTTATGACTCACGCTATGTTGCTTACTGGTAAGGCCTGGGGGGAATTAGGTTGATGGGGAATCTGCTCTTTCATATGAGATATTGATTGAGAACCTGTTCTCTCATTTGAGATATTTGATGGAGAACCTGTTCTCTTATGTGAGATATTGATTGAAAACCTGTTCTCTCATATGAAATATTGATTGAGAACCTGTTCTCTCATTTGAGATATTTGATGGAGAATCTGTTCTCTTATGTGAGATATTGATTGAAAACCTGTTCTCTCATATGAAATATTGATTGAGAACCTGTTCTCTCAATACCTGTTCTCCGCAGGTGTGACCCCGCCTGACCCCGCCGCCGGCAGCCCGGGCAAGTGGCGAGTTGAGAACTCCTGGAGCCAGGATTACGGACTGAAAGGCTATCTGACGGTCACAGACGCCTGGTTCGACGAATACGTCTACGAGGTGGCCATCGACAAGGCTCGCCTTACCGACAAGATGCGAGCCGTGCTGGAACAGGATCCCATCGTGCTGCCCGCCTGGGACCCCATGGGTGCTCTGGCCCAGTGAACCTCCAACTCAGCGGTCTGTTGCTAAGGGGAGCCGACTGGGGTTTAAACACATTTTTACAAACTTTTTTTCTAAATTTGATTTTTGTTGTCCCATTTTCTAGGGTCTCCTCTTCTAGTGTCCGGTATTCTCTAGTGTCCGGTATTCTTTAGTGTCCGGTATTCTCTAGTGTCCGGTATTCTTTAGTGTCCGGTATTCTCTAGTGTCCGGTATTCTCTAGTGTCCGGTATTCTTTAGTGTCCGGTATTCTCTAGTGTCCGGTATTCTTTAGTGTACGGTATTCTCTAGTGTCCGGTATTCTCTAGTGTCCGGTATCCTTTAGTGTCCGGTATTCTCTAGTGTCCGGTATTCTCTAGTGTCCGGTATTCTCTAGTGTCCGGTATTCTTTAGTGTCCGGTATTCTCTAGTGTCCGGTATTCTCTAGTGTCCGGTATTCTTTAGTGTACGGTATTCTCTAGTGTCCGGTATTCTCTAGTGTCCGGTATCCTTTAGTGTCCGGTATTCTTTAGTGTCCGGTATTCTCTAGTGTCCGGTATTCTCTAGTGTCCGGTATCCTTTAGTGTCCGATCTTTAGTGTCCGGTACAAACTTGTAACGTCCAGTCTCTCTTAGTAAGCGGTTTTCGGTTCTATTATAATTATTCCGAAATTGTCTGCTTTAATTTGTTCACTTTTTTAATTAATAAAGCTTTGCTTAGCTGAAGTAATTATATTATGGATGTGTTTCTAAAAAGCAATGGCCCTTCGATGTTTTTGATAGCATAACTGCTCTGTCCTTCAACTACCCGGTCTGTTCAATCGGTACAATAGGCTCGTCTTTAATAGCCAATTTTCGCTAATATGATTGTTTTTTTCTATCGAAATTATTAAATTAATAATTGTCTGAAATATATATTATATTTAGTATGATTTCTAATACACTTCTTTATTAATCAAAAAGTCACACTTTAAGTAGAAGAGATGGCATTTTGGTTTCAATTTTATTCGTTTTATAATTTGCATAAATTATGTTAATTAGTTCGCCAATCAGTAGTCAGTCAGCCAGTGTGGCTGTTACAGTTTTAGTTGCTAAGCCTCACGGTGCACCTGCCGCCGCCGCCTTGGCTCACAGCCAGTGCCACACTGACACCCCACAGTCTGACAGTCTGGAAGTAGAGAGGATAGTAAAGAGAATCAGTCTTAGTGATAATCTCACCCTGTAGAATCACTCTTAGTGATAATCTCACCCTGTAGAATCACTCTTAGTGATAATCTCACCCTGTAGGATCTGTTTGGTGATAATCTCACTCTGTAGAATCTGTTTGGTGATAATCTCACCCTGTAGAATCTGTTTGGTGATAATCTCACCCTGTAGAACTCAGTTCAGTGATAATCTCCCCTGTGGAATCTCTTAGGGATAATCTCACCCTGTAGAATCTGTGGCTAGTGATAATCTCACCCTGTATAATCTCAGTCCAGTGATAATCTTACTCTGTAGAACCATTCCGTTGACCCTAAGCGCATACACGCAGCGCATATACAGTACGTACGTAGACACGCGTTCATGCAAGGTGCACAGTGTCCCTGACTTTCTCAATCTCACTGTCGAGCAAAGCACCCCCTTACCCCTCTGCGCTGGTCCGCAACAAATTGCGGCGCATTTTCGCCGCTATTTCGACAGTCGCCAGTCGCAGTCAGTCGAGTCCAGTCGCCACCGGCGGCTTCCGTTGGCACTCCGTTCAGCACCACGGAGCGAATCTCTGGCAGGATGTACGAGCCACCCTGATGCTGCTCAGTGCTGTAGCTGCCGCTCCATTGGGCTGTGAGCTCAACAGATCGGCCTTGAGCTGATGCTGAGAGCCTGATTAGCAGGCTGCCACCTGGGCGGTCTGGGTCTGCGGGTTTCAGTGGGGGTGGGAGGTTCAGGTAGACTTTTCTGGGAAGAGACGCCTCAGTCTAATTACAGGTGAGTGCCCTAGCCTGAAAAGAGCCACTCCAGTCTATAATTACAGGTGGATGTCCCGGCCTAATAAGAGCCACCCACACCAGTCTAATTACAGGTGAGTGCCCTAGCCTGATAAGAGACACCCCAGTATAATTACAGGTGAGTGCCCTAGCCTGATAAGAGACACCCCAGTATAATTACAGGTGAGTGCCCTAGTCTGATGAGAGACACCCCAGTCTAATTACAGTTGAGTGCCCTAGCCTGATAAGAGCCGCCCACACCAGTCTAATTACAGGTGAGTGCCCTAGTCTGATAAGAGACACCCCAGTCTAATTACAGGTGGATGTCCCAGCCTGATAAGAGACACCCCAGTCTAATTACAGGTGGATGTCCCAGCCTGATAAGAGCCACCCCATGCCAGTCTAATTACAGGTGGATTGTCCCAGCCTGATAAGAAACACCCCAGTCTAATTACAGGTGAGTGCCCTAGTCTGATAAGAGACACCCCAGTCTAATTACAGGTGGATGTCCCAGCCTGATAAGAGACACCCCAGTCTAATTACAGGGGGATGTCCCAGCCTGATAAAAGACACCCCAGTCTAATTACAGGTGGATGTCCCAGCCTGATAAGAGACACCCCAGTCTAATTACAGGGGGATGTCCCAGCCTGATAAGAGCCACCCCATGCCAGTCTAATTACAGGTGGATTGTCCCAGCCTGATAAGAAACACCCCAGTCTAATTACAGGTGAGTGCCCTAGTCTGATAAGAGACACCCCAGTCTAATTACAGGTGGATGTCCCAGCCTGATAAGAGACACCCCAGTCTAATTACAGGGGGATGTCCCAGCCTGATAAAAGACACCCCAGTCTAATTACAGGGGGATGTCCCAGCCTGATAAGAGACACCCCAGTCTAATTACAGGGGGATGTCCCAGCCTGATAAGAGCCACCCCATGCCAGTCTAATTACAGGTGGATTGTCCCAGCCTGATAAGAAACACCCCAGTCTAATTACAGGTGGATTGTCCCAGCCTGATAAGAAACACCCCAGTTTAATTACGGGTGGGTGTCCTTCCAACCTGATAAGAGCCACATAGTCTAGGAGCGTAATTACAGGTGGATAGAGCCACTCTAGTCTATAACTACAGGTGAGTGCCCTAGCCTAATACGAGACACCCCAGCCCTACTATCAAGAATAGACTGTTTGGAAACTGTCCCATCAAACAAAGGTGTAGTGCTCAACAATCTGACTAATTGATTCTCCATCGTCAATAAACAGCTGCCCGTTCGCGCGGCCATTCCGACTCAGCGAGACAATCAGCTCAATGCCACGATTGCGCCTGAAAACCAGCACAGTACAGATTAACAGTAGAACTGCCCAGACAATATCCCCCTCACAAGCCGGAAAGAAGCAACGGAGGCACACGAACTGCAAGAACTCGGGCTAACTGTCTGTTGTCCAGCAGTTGAGGCTTTCTCAGCGAAACTCGAGAAATTCGCAACAGGGTGTCCATAGTCACCTGGTGCCACTTGTTGAAGGTCCAGAAGCTCCGTCTGGATGAAGTGCAGTAATCAACGAAGTCACAGCTGATGCAGACACACGTGGTTGACGTGCTGATGAAGTTTAGAGACCGCAGTGCTGATTGGTTGTCGCTCAGGGGTGCATTGCATACACAGGCGCTTAAGGGAAAATCCGACTTTCTGGCATAATCGTCGAATATCTCGACGGTCCAGAGGGCTGGCGACTTGATTCTTGTTTGAGAAGGTGCTGTACATAAATTTCAGGCGCGTCGCCACCGGGAGGGGGACGTGTCAGTAAAAGCTATGGGGGGGACAATGCCAATGCTTTGTCCCCCCACCCACCTTGTGACTCGTGATAACCAATAATTTTTCTTCAGGGCGCCAAAATATAGCGCCTTCGGCGCCAAAATGAGTGCCTGCCGCGCTAAAAGGAGTGGCCTGCGGCGCCAAAATGACTGCCCGCCGCGCTAAAAGGAGTGGCCTGCGGCGCCAAAATGAGTGCCTGCCGCGCTAAAAGGAGTGGCCTGCGGCGCCAAAATGAGTGCCTGCCGCGCTAAAAGGAGTGGCCTGCGGCGCCAAAATGACTGCCCGCCGCGCTAAAAGGAGTGGCCTGCGGCGCCAAAATGAGTGCCTGCCGCGCTAAAAGGAGTGGCCTGCGGCGCCAAAATGAGTGCCTGCCGCGCTAAAAGGAGTGCCTTTGGCGCCAAAATGAGTGCCTGCCGCGCTAAAAGGAGTGGCCTGCGGCGCCAAAATGAGTGCTGAAAACATGATTCTCAAAATAATGGAAATGTAGGAATTTAGTAATGTACTGTACATGTACATGTTGAATCCTTGGCTTTGTCCCCCCCCCACCATAAAATCCATGGCGACGCCCCTGATAAAGTTAGCCGTGTTCCTGAATTTTGTGTGAAGGCCAACAAAGCGTTGCTCCATTCCAACGCAGCAAAAAGATGGCAGGATGGCTCTGTATTCCAACAGTATGCCGTTAGACAGCAGCCACTTACAGCCAGTTGGTGTTGAAGAATTTGGCAGCGCCGTAGAACTCGGCCATGCCGCTGTAGGCGGCAATCACGTGACCTCCGGCCAGCCCGATGGCGATTCGATCCCGAGGGGTGCTGAATCGACTGGCTGTGCCGCCGGACTCGGAGATCAAATCGCCCTGGGTTGCAATTCATTTTGGTCAAATGTTTGTTTAGGATCTTTTTATTAGAGGCAGGGGGCTGTCTGCACTGCACCCTGGCGCACTTTAAGCGACATTGTCACACAACCGGCGAGAGGCATTACTGCCCATTCCGCCGACTCCCCTGAGCAGGCACACACTCGAACAGGAGTGTACAGCGGCCCTCACTGTGCCTTAAAGGTTGGCTCACAAGGCCGTTAATTGCACGAGCAGAGCCAAGCCGAGATTCCAATTTAGGCCCCAAATTAATGTGACTGCACTTGGAATCGAGCCTGGGCCGCTGGCACATCAGAGCGCCGCGCCAGACCACTGGGCTACGGCCCCTTGTTAAGGATCGTGCAGCGACCGACTTATATAAAACTTTTTTGCGGTCATAAACTGTACTAGGCTTATCAGTAGCAATATTTGCGTTTTTCGCTATTTTACGCTTCTTACGGTGTAATAGTCGAACCAGTTCGTACCAGCCGGGAGATACCCTGTGGTGGTGACTGTGTGCTGCAATTGATTTTATAATAATCTGATATCAGTTCAACAGATTACCAATCCAATCGATCTTATTGAATCGAATACATATGCTGAGCACATGCAGACTCACCGGCTGAAGATTTGGGATGAGCAGCAGGCCGGGACCCCACATAAACTGAGTGTCGATGTCCAGCGTTACGGGGTCGTTCGGGTAGCTTAAATGTTTGATTTTCGAAGGGGGAGGGAATCAGTAGCCAAATCTTCCCAGATGGATGAGGAAATCACTAGCCAAATCTCCCCAGATGGGGGAATCAGTGGCCAAATCTCCCCAGATGGGGGAATCAGTAGCCAAATCTCCCCAGATAGGGAAATCAGTAGCCAAATCTCCCCAGATGGGCAAATCAGTAGCCAAATCTCCCCAGATGGGGAAATCAGTAGCCAAATCTCCCCAGATGAGGGAATCAGTAGCCAAATCTCCCCAGATGGGGGAATCAGTAGCCAAATCTCCCCAGATGGGCAAATCAGTAGCCAAATCTCCCCAGATAGGGGAATCAGTAGCCAAATCTCCCCAGATGGGGAAATCAGTAGCCAAATCCCCCCGTCAAGTTGGACCAGGTTCCCCAGATTTGGCAACGGATGTCCCAAAGCTTCCCAAAGACTCACTCCTGGAACAGAGCTCGCACAGGTGGCGGTCCCTCAGTCTGTGCCGCTCGCATCTGGGTGTACAGATAGGGCAGCAGGCGGTACCTGTCCACCAGACTCTCCCTAATCGCGGCTGTGGTCCCAGGATCGAACGCGGCGGGATCCTGCGGCGCACCGTTCAGACCATTGTGACTGCGGCTGAACGGGTACCAGGAGCCCGCCTGCGACCACCGGAGGCAAAGGTCGCGGTCCACCGAGTCGCCGAAATAGCCGCAGATGTCGGCGCCCACCTGGAATAGATGAGTAGCTGGGTGTCCTGGTTTCGATTCCGAATAGACCAATGAACAATGCAGAGCACTTACAAATGGAATGCCGAAAAATCCGTGCTCCACCATCCCGATGATGGAGTCACGCAGGTGCGTCCAGGATTTGCCGTTGTCACCGAGCCAGGTGCCGCCAAATTGTCCGTCTCCAGGGAATGTGGCTCGCGTGATCACCAGGCCTCGCTTGCCAGTGATTTGTTTCACTGCTCTGGTAGTAGTAGTAGTAGTAGTAGTAGTAGTAGTAGTAGTAGTAGTAGTAGTAGTAGTAGTAGTAGTAGTAGTAGTAGTAGTAGTAGTAGTAGTAGTAGTAGTAGTAGTAGTAGTAGTAGTAGTAGTAGTAGTAGTAGTAGTAGTAGTAGTAGTAGTAGTAGTAGTAGTAGTAGTAGTAGTAGTAGTAGTAGTAGTAGTAGTAGTAGTAGTAGTAGTAGTTGTAGTAGTAGTAGTAGTTGTAGTAGTAGTTGTAGTAGTAGTAGTAGTAGTAGTAGTAGTAGTAGTAGTAGTAGTAGTAGTAGTAGTAGTAGTAGTAGTAGTAGTAGTAGTAGTAGTAGTAGTAGCAGTCTCACCTATCAGTAGCGATGCTCTGCATCTTGCCGTAGAGGCTGTGCACATCGTAGTGCCTGTATTTGCCGTCATTGTGCAGTGCGTTCATGCAGATTGTCTTGTCGGATATCCAGGGGCCCCACATCTCTGGAATTGGAAGATGACGCGGAAATTAGCTTGATACATGGTGTACTAATTGGGCACCGAACACACACTTGTTTTATAAGGCGGCGTTTCCAGTTTATCGCTCAGGTTGCACTTCAGACTCCAGTAGGGCCTGGCGTGCTCCGGCCAGTTCCACGGTCGCTCCTCGTTGGTGCCAAAGTTGGCGGGCTCGTTCATGTCCAGCCAGAGGCCGTCGAAAGTCAGGCCGGAGTCGCGGGTGTAATTGACGATGGCCGCCACCCAGTAGTCCTGGGCTCGAGTGCTGAAGTAATCCGGGAACACGACGCGACCCTGGGGCCAAGCCTGCCAGTTTGGTTGGTTCAGGTTTGAGGTCGATTGGGCGCTAAAGCTGACAGTCAAGTTTGGCGCTAAAGCTGACAGTCAAGTTTGGCGCTAAAGCTGACAGTCAAGTTTGGCGCTAAAGCTGACAGTCAAGTTTGGCGCTAAAGCTGACAGTCAAGTTTGGCGCTAAAGCTGACAGTCAAGTTTGGCGCTAAAGCTGACAGTCAAGTTTGGCGCTAAATCTGGGAACAGTCAAGTTTGGCGCTAAATCTGGGAACAGTCAAGTTTGGCGCTAAATCCGGGAACAGTCAAGTTTGGCGCTAAAGCTGACAGTCAAGTTTGGCGCTAAATCTGGGAACAGTCAAGTTTGGCGCTAAAGCTGACAGTCAAGTTTGGCGCTAAATCTGACAGTCAAGTTTGGTGCTAAAGCTGACAGTCAAGTTTGGTGCTAAAGCTGACAGTCAAGTTTGGTGCTAAAGCTGACAGTCAAGTTTGGTGCTAAAGCTGACAGTCAAGTTTGGTGCTAAAGCTGACAGTCAAGTTTGGTGCTAAAGCTGACAGTCAAGTTTGGTGCTAAAGCTGACAGTCAAGTTTGGTGCTAAAGCTGACAGTCAAGTTTGGTGCTAAAGCTGACAGTCAAGTTTGGCGCTAAAGCTGACAGTCAAGTTTGGCGCTAAATCTGGGAACAGTCAAGTTTGGCGCTAAAGCTGACAGTCAAGTTTGGCGCTAAATCTGACAGTCAAGTTTGGTGCTAAAGCTGACAGTCAAGTTTGGTGCTAAAGCTGACAGTCAAGTTTGGTGCTAAAGCTGACAGTCAAGTTTGGTGCTAAAGCTGACAGTCAAGTTTGGTGCTAAAGCTGACAGTCAAGTTTGGTGCTAAAGCTGACAGTCAAGTTTGGTGCTAAAGCTGACAGTCAAGTTTGGTGCTAAAGCTGACAGTCAAGTTTGGTGCTAAAGCTGACAGTCAAGTTTGGTGCTAAATCTGACAGTCAAGTTTGGTGCTAAAGCTGACAGTCAAGTTTGGTGCAAAAGCTGACAGTCAAGTTTGGTGCTAAAGCTGACAGTCAAGTTTGGTGCTAAAGCTGACAGTCAAGTTTGACGCTAAATCTGACAGTCAAGTTTGACGCTAAATCTGACAGTCAAAACCCCCTTTAAATCTTCGATAGCTACTCACATATCCCAACAGGTTGTCGTTGCCGTAGATGTCCCGGTCGGGACTAGCTCCAAGTGGCCACTTGACGAAGACGTCCAACTCTAGGCCGGTGTCGTAGGCGGGATAGGTGCCTCTAGTGGCGTTGGACACCACGGTGGGGTCCAGCAGGTACACAAACCTGATAGACCATTGCGAACGCATTTGCTCAACCAGCCTTGGCAGGCCGTCAAAGTTGCGCCTATCGTAGGTGAAAATTCGATTACCCTCGAAGTGGTCGATATCGGCGTACTGAACGTCGATCGGCACGCCAGAGTCGATGTTGCGCTGCACAGTCGCTGCCATAGTTGCCAGGCTGTTGTAGCCATAGCGACACAGGTGATAGCCCAGCGACCACACCGGTGGAAGGCTCGGGCGGCCAACAAGCTGGGTGAGGTGAAGTGAGGCGGGTTTGTTGCTGGCTGGTTCAAGGACTTTTTCCTGAACCAGAGAGTACATTCACTCGACTACGCTCGTATTTTCCAAACCCAGAGAGTCACTCGGCTATTTCTCTACCCCAGAGAGTGTACATTCACTCGGCTATTTCTCTACCCCAGAGAGTGTACATTCACTCGGTTATTTTCCTAACCCAGAGAGTGTATATTCACTCGGCTATTTTCCTAACCCAGAGAGTGTATATTCACTCGGCTATTTTCCTAACCCAGAGAGTGTACATTCACTCGGCTATTTCTCTACCACAGAGAGTGTACATTCACTCGGCTATTTCTCTACCACAGAGAGTGTACATTCACTCGGCTATTTCTCTACCACAGAGAGTGTACATTCACTCGGCTATTTCTCTACCCCAGAGAGTGTACATTCACTCGGCTATTTCTCTAACCCAGAGAGTGTACATTCACTCGGCTATTTCTCTACCCAGGAGTGTACATTCACTCGGTTATTTTCCTAACCAGAGAGTGTACATTCACTCGGTTATTTTCCTAACCCAGAGAGTGTATATTCACTCGGCTATTTCCCTAACCCAGAGAGTGTACATTCACTCGGCTATTTCTCTACCCAGAGAGTGTACATTCACTCGGCTATTTCCCTAACCCAGAGAGTGTACATTCACTCGGCTATTTCTCTACCACAGAGAGTGTACATTCACTCGGCTATTTCTCTACCACAGAGAGTGTACATTCACTCGGCTATTTCTCTACCCAGAGAGTGTACATTCACTCGGCTATTTCTCTACCCCAGAGAGTGTACATTCACTCGGCTATTTCTCTACCCCAGGGAGTGTACATTCACTCGGTTATTTTCCTAACCCAGAGAGTGTACATTCACTCGGTTATTTTCCTAACCCAGAGAGTGTATATTCACTCGGCTATTTCCCTAACCCAGAGAGTGTACATTCACTCGGCTATTTCTCTACCCCAGAGAGTGTACATTCACTCGGCTATTTCCCTAACCCAGAGAGTGTACATTCACTCGGCTATTTCCCTTATCCCAGAGTGTACATTCACTCGGCTATTTTCCTTACCGAGGAATGTAGACAGAAGAAACTCACCTCAGTATACTGACTAACCACTTGGCCGATGGTCGGGCCAGGTAAAAAGTAAACATCAAGAATGCCACCAATGGTTCTGTAGACCATGGCCGACTCGGGTACAAATTGCACCTCTGCGTGATTGGGAAAATTGTTAAATGAAAAATTATGATTTTAATATCGTCTCGGCGACGGCAAGCTACAGAGATATCGAACCTTGTGCGTTGCTGTTTAGAAAGAATATTCCAAAGCTGCCTCCTTCAGCGTCTCGTGCAATTAATAATGGATGAACTCCGTAAAAATTGCCGTACATCTGCGAGTAATTGTATTCGATTGATATTTTATTTGGCATTGGGTTATTTAAAATGCGCTGTACATTTAAAAACTGTGCATGTAAAAACTTACGTTTTTCTTACCCCAGAGTGTACACTTGCTCGGCTATTTTCCTAACCCAGTGAGTGTACATTCACTCGGCTATTTCCCTTACCCCAGAGAGTGTACATTCACTCGGCTATTTCGCTTACCCCAGAGTGTACATTCACTCGGCTATTTCCCTTACCCCAGAGTGTACATTCACTCGGCTATTTCCCTTACCCCAGAGATTGTACATTCACTCGGCTATTTCGCTTACCCCAGAGTGTACATTCACTCGGCTATTTCCCTTACCCCAGAGTGTACATTCACTCGGCTATTTCCCTTACCCCAGAGAGTGTACATTCACTCGGCTATTTCGCTTACCCCAGAGTGTACATTCACTCGGCTATTTTCCTACCCCAGAGAGTGTACACTTGCTCGGCTATTTCCCTTACCCCAGAGAGTGTACATTCACTCGGCTATTTTTTACCCCAGAGAGTGTACATTCACTCGGCTATTTCGCTTACCCCAGAGTGTACATTCACTCGGCTATTTTCCTACCCTAGAGAGTGTGTACACTTGCTCGGCTATTTCCCTTTCCCCAGAGAGTGTACATTCACTCGGCTATTTTCCTACCCTAGAGAGTGTATTTTCTACGATATACCACTTACTCCTCCAACTGGCTGATCCCTAGAGAACATCGGCCACGTGGCATAGTCAAACCTATGCCGCAGGTTGGGGTGCGTGTGCTCTCCCAGGCCATAGACAACTGAGGTTGGCAGAGCGGCCGCCAGCTGAAGAAACTGATCCTCGTACACCAGGCCTCCGGTTGGCGCCGTATCCCATCTGAATTGAATGCGCGATTGATTAATGCAGGTGCGAGAAAAATGGCCATTCATCAGAAACTTGTTTTTGATAGCAAAACAACTCACATGACTTGAGATCCGACTGTTCTGCTTACGCTCACAACCAGCCTTCCATTTGCATCGTTCCTCACTGACGCAGTCAAAGGCAGAGGAGACGAGTCGGATGCTTCGGTCAGATTAAGTGAAATTGGAACCTCGTATCGAGGCACGTCTGGGTTGGTAATCTGCAATTCATAGTTGCATTATGTTTGATAATATTTAGATTATTACGAGTATTCTCGTTGGCTAACTAAAAATAATTTGGTCTCTTGTATCACTGCAATTAATACAACTATCCCCAATGTACACTATATATAAACACCCACACGCTTCTAAGCATCTCTACCCCAATGTACACTATACATGTACACCCACACACTCCTAAGCATCTCTACCTCAATGTACACTATACATGTACACCCACACACTCCTAAGCATCTCTACCCCAATTTACACTATACACACTATACGTGTACACCCACACACTCCTAAGCATCTCTACCATGTACAATGTACACGATTTATATACACCCGCACACTGCTAGAAAACTACACAAATCCAACCTTAATTCTCAAGGCTCCGCTCCTCAGCTGATGCACGCCAATTTCTAACCGATCGGCGCCAGGCGCGTAGTGGCGCATGTTGTCAACTCGATTGGCACCATAGACAGTTCTGACCGACCTGGAGCTGGCCGCGGAGCGAGTCGCCGAAGTGTGCACCCGGTAGGAGTTCGGTCTGAGCGACGGACGGACGGACGGGAGTGACGTGAGTTCGATTAGATATTTTATCTCAATCTCATTCACTCACAATCTCGTTCACTTGCAGTTTAATTTACTCAAAGTCTCATTCATTCACAGTCTCATTCATTCACAGTCTCATTCATTCACAGTCTCATTCATTCACAGTCTCATTCATTCACAGTCTCATTCATTCACAGTCTCATTCATTCACAGTCTCATTCATTCACAGTCTCATTCATTCACAGTCTCATTCATTCACAGTCTCATTCATTCACAGTCTCATTCATTCACAGTCTCATTCATTCACAGTCTCATTCATTCTCAATCGTGTTCATTAACAGTCTCATTCATTCACAGTCTCATTCATTCACAATCTCATTCATTCCCAGCCTCACCTAGTCGAGGCATCCAGGTAGCAGCGGGGCACCCAGCCGCTCAAATGGTCCCTGTGCGTGTCGTCGAGTCGGCAGCCGCGTCTGCTGCACTCGTCAACTCCGATGCCCTCGCCGGCCCAGGCCTCTGGCGCGCAGTCGATGCGACCGGAGAGTCCGTAGCGGCGATCTGAGCTGGAATCCATCACAATGGTTATGTATATGGCCATATGCAGATTTGCAACTGTTAGTGATATCTAGTAAAGTACAATATATAGCCTAGAATAGATAGATCACGTGACTATTTGGCCCTACGCTAATTGGCTGGAATCGGTTTTCTGATAACATTCTCTCTCCAGTAGCATGAATAGATCACGTGACTATCTGGCCCTACGCTAATTGGCTGGAATCGGTTTTCTGATAACATTCTCTCTCCAGTAGCATGAATATATCACGTGACTATCTGGCCCTGCCCTAATTGGCTGGAATCGGTTTTCTGACGGACATTCTCTCGACATTCCTGTGGTATGTTATGTTATATAGATCACGTGACCCTTACCGCCATTCGATCTCCAATCGTTGGTTAAGTCTTAGCGCCGCAGTCAAATTCGTTGCCATGACAACGCCCTGCCGGCTGCGTCCGTCGCCGTCGATCCAAGCGTAGCGAAACTCCACCGGGCGCCCGTTGATGAGCAGCTCGCGCGGCGGTGGGTCGTCGGGATTCCCGACCGGAGCGAGGATGGTGACGCTCTCCAGCAGCTTCGGCTGGCTCGGGATGCCATCCTGAGTGGGGCTGACGATGCAGCGGCGCTGAGGAAAGAATTAATTTGATTTTTTAGCCAATTAGGCTCTCACCCTTGCCTCACCTGTGTCACTCTTGCCTACCCTTGGCTCACTCTTGCCTCACCTGAGGCTCACTCTTGCCTCACCCGAGGCTCACTCTTGCCTTACCCGTGGCTCACTCTTGCCTCATCCGTGGCTCACTCTTGCCTCACCCGTGGCTCACTCTTGCCTCACCCGTGGCTCACTCTTGCCCCACCCGAGGCTCACTCTTGCCTCACCTGTGTTTCACTCTTGCCTCAACCTTGGCCCACCTTTTGCCTTGCCCAAAATCTCATCTTGGGCAAGCTCAACCGCCGCTTCAACCTTCCATTTATTCTCTGTCCTGAACTTAATTTAGTGCCCTATTTTGTACCTTGGCGCAATTGACAGTGACGTGGAAAAGCGGGACGTTCGGCCCGTCCAGACGATCCGAGTCTGAAATCGGGAAACGCAAAAGAAACCCACGATTCAATTCAAACCCACGATCCACGTTTATGAGAATCACAGAGGACCAATCGTCCTCAACCAGCTCACAATCAGATTCTCCGTCGTCCCAGAACAGTTCACCCTGAGACGTTTCGTCTGCGGACATGGCCACAAGGAGCTGCAATCGACCGGACTCGACTCTGCGGTTGGCGAGGAGGGTACTCATGATGATGCTGACTCTGCCTCTCCGCCACTCAGTGCTTGAAATCTGCCTCTCCGCTCCATCAATGCTTGAGAATCTGCTCTCCGCCCACTCAGTGCTTGAGAATCTGCTCTCCGCCCTTGACTCACTGATCCCTCGTGCTTGTCGTGGGCGCCGCGGTGAAGAGGCTGTAGCCACCCGAAGGTGCACCAGCGGCAGCGGATCGGTGCGACAACTCGGTGGTGACCCGCCGACTCGTGCCGTCGACCTTCCAGACCCGACGGTAGCCCCAGCCTCCGCGTGACTGGCATGGTTGGCCAGAGTCAGACTCTCGCTAGCTGTGATGTCGAACCAGACTCCAGGGGGTAGCCAGTGCGACAGCGGCTCACTGGAGTCCTGCAGGGTCACGTGGTCTCAGTGTCTCAGTGCATCAG
>NIVC01003593.1:0-58736 GCA_002269645.1 Macrostomum lignano
CACACATTGAGACAATGAGACACTGAGATACTGAGACACTGAGACACTGAGGCACTGAGACACTGAGACACTGAGGACACTGAGGCACTGAGACACTGAGACACTGAGACACTGAGGCACTGAGACACTGAGACACTGAGACACTGAGACACTGAGACACTGAGACACTGAGGCACTGAGACACTGAGACACTTGAGACACTGAGGCACTGAGACACTGAAACACTGAGGCACTGAGAACTGATGCACTGAGACACTGAGACACTGAGACACTGAGACACTGAGACACTGAGACACTGAGACACTGAAACACTGAGGCACTGAGACACTGATGCACTGAGACACTGAGACACTGAGACACTGAGACACTGATGCACTGAGACACTGAGACCACGTGACCCTGCAGGACTCCACTGAGCCGCTGTCGCACTGGCTACCCCTGGAGTCTGGCTTTCGACATCACAGCTAGCGAGAGTCTGACTCTGGCCAACCATGCCAGTCACGCGGAGGGCTGGGGCTACCGTCGGGTCTGGAAGGTCGACGGCACGAGTCGGCGGGTCACCACCGAGGTTGTCGCAGCCGATCTGCTGCCGCGGTGCACCTTCGGGGTGGCTACAGCCTCTTCACGCCGCGCCCACGACAAGCACGAGGGATCAGTGAGTCAGAGGGCGGAGAGGCAGATTCTCAAGCACTGAGTGGGCGGAGAGGCAGATTCTCAAGCATTGATGGAGCGGAGAGGCAGATTCTCAAGCACTGAGTGGGCGGAGAGGCAGAGTCAGCATCATCATGAGTACCCTCCTCGCCAACCGCAGAGTCGAGTCCGGTCGATTGCAGCTCCTTGTGGCCATGTCCGCAGACGAAACGTCTCAGGGTGAACTGTTCTGGGACGACGGAGAATCTGATTGTGAGCTGGTGAGGACGATTGGTCTCTCTGTGATTCTCATAAACGTGGATCGTGGGTTTGAATTGAATCGTGGGTTTCTTTTGCGTTTCCCGATTTCAGACTCGGATCGTCTGGACGGGCCGAACGTCCCGCTTTTCCACGTCACTGTCA
The DNA here is from genome assembly GCA_002269645.1 of Macrostomum lignano. Taxonomy (NCBI): domain Eukaryota; kingdom Metazoa; phylum Platyhelminthes; family Macrostomidae; genus Macrostomum; species Macrostomum lignano. Next base: position 1,054 of record NIVC01003593.1, read on the forward strand.
ATTGCGCCAAGGTACAAAATAGGGCACTAAATTAAGTTCAGGACAGAGAATAAATGGAAGGTTGAAGCGGCGGTTGAGCTTGCCCAAGATGAGATTTTGGGCAAGGCAAAAGGTGGGCCAAGGTTGAGGCAAGAGTGAAACACAGGTGAGGCAAGAGTGAGCCTCGGGTGGGGCAAGAGTGAGCACGGGTGAGGCAAGAGTGAGCCACGGGTGAGGCAAGAGTGAGCCACGGATGAGGCAAGAGTGAGCCACGGGTAAGGCAAGAGTGAGCCTCGGGTGAGGCAAGAGTGAGCCTCAGGTGAGGCAAGAGTGAGCCAAGGGTGAGGCAAGAGTGACACAGGTGAGGCAAGAGTGAGAGCCTAATTGGCTAAAAAATCAAATTAATTCTTTCCTCAGCGCCGCTGCATCGTCAGCCCCACTCAGGATGGCATCCCGAGCCAGCCGAAGCTGCTGGAGAGCGTCACCATCCTCGCTCCGGTCGGGAATCCGACGACCCACCGCCGCGCGAGCTGCTCATCAACGGGCGCCCGGTGGAGTTTCGCTACGCTTGGATCGACGGCGACGGACGCAGCCGGCAGGGCGTTGTCATGGCAACGAATTTGACTGCGGCGCTAAGACTTAACCAACGATTGGAGATCGAATGCGGTAAGGGTCACGTGATCTATATACATAACATACCACAGGAATGTCGAGAGAATGTCCGTCAGAAAACGATTCCAGCCAATTAGGGCAGGGCCAGATAGTCACGTGATATATTCATGCTACTGGAGAGAGAATGTTATCAGAAAACCGATTCCAGCCAATTAGCGTAGGGCCAGATAGTCACGTGATCTATTCATGCTACTGGAGAGAGAATGTTATCAGAAAACCGATTCCAGCCAATTAGCGTAGGGCCAAATAGTCACGTGATCTATCTATTCTAGGCTATATATTGTACTTTACTAGATATCACTAACAGTTGCAAATCTGCATATGGCCATATACATAACCATTGTGATGGATTCCAGCTCAGATCGCCGCTACGGACTCTCCGGTCGCATCGACTGCGCGCCAGAGGCCTGGGCCGGCGAGGGCATCGGAGTTGACGAGTGCAGCAGACGCGGCTGCCGACTCGACGACACGCACAGGGACCATTTGAGCGGCTGGGTGCCCCGCTGCTACCTGGATGCCTCGACTAGGTGAGGCTGGGAATGAATGAGATTGTGAATGAACACGATTGAGAATGAATGAGACTGTGAATGAATGAGACTGTGAATGAATGAGACTGTGAATGAATGAGACTGTGAATGAATGAGACTGTGAATGAATGAGACTGTGAATGAATGAGACTGTGAATGAATGAGACTGTGAATGAATGAGACTGTGAATGAATGAGACTGTGAATGAATGAGACTGTGAATGAATGAGACTGTGAATGAATGAGACTGTGAATGAATGAGACTGTGAATGAATGAGACTGTGAATGAATGAGACTGTGAATGAATGAGACTGTGAATGAATGAGACTGTGAATGAATGAGACTGTGAATGAATGAGACTGTGAATGAATGAGACTGTGAATGAATGAGACTGTGAATGAATGAGACTGTGAATGAATGAGACTGTGAATGAATGAGACTGTGAATGAATGAGACTTTGAGTAAATTAAACTGCAAGTGAACGAGATTGTGAGTGAATGAGATTGAGATAAAATATCTAATCGAACTCACGTCACTCCCGTCCGTCCGTCCGTCGCTCAGACCGAACTCCTACGGGTGCACACTTCGGCGACTCGCTCCGCGGCCAGCTCCAGGTCGGTCAGAACTGTCTATGGTGCCAATCGAGTTGACAACATGCGCCACTACGCGCCTGGCGCCGATCGGTTAGAAATTGGCGTGCATCAGCTGAGGAGCGGAGCCTTGAGAATTAAGGTTGGATTTGTGTAGTTTTCTAGCAGTGTGCGGGTGTATATAAATCGTGTACATTGTACATGGTAGAGATGCTTAGGAGTGTGTGGGTGTACACGTATAGTGTGTATAGTGTAAATTGGGGTAGAGATGCTTAGGAGTGTGTGGGTGTACATGTATAGTGTACATTGAGGTAGAGATGCTTAGGAGTGTGTGGGTGTACATGTATAGTGTACATTGGGGTAGAGATGCTTAGAAGCGTGTGGGTGTTTATATATAGTGTACATTGGGATAGTTGTATTAATTGCAGTGATACAAGAGACCAAATTATTTTTAGTTAGCCAACGAGAATACTCGTAATAATCTAAATATTATCAAACATAATGCAACTATGAATTGCAGATTACCAACCCAGACGTGCCTCGATACGAGGTTCCAATTTCACTTAATCTGACCGAAGCATCCGACTCGTCTCCTCTGCCTTTGACTGCGTCAGTGAGGAACGATGCAAATGGAAGGCTGGTTGTGAGCGTAAGCAGAACAGTCGGATCTCAAGTCATGTGAGTTGTTTTGCTATCAAAAACAAGTTTCTGATGAATGGCCATTTTTCTCGCACCTGCTTAATCAATCGCGCATTCAATTCAGATGGGATACGGCGCCAACCGGAGGCCTGGTGTACGAGGATCAGTTTCTTCAGCTGGCGGCCGCTCTGCCAACCTCAGTTGTCTATGGCCTGGGAGAGCACACGCACCCCAACCTGCGGCATAGGTTTGACTATGCCACGTGGCCGATGTTCTCTAGGGATCAGCCAGTTGGAGGAGTAAGTGGTATATCGTAGAAAATACACTCTCTAGGGTAGGAAAATAGCCGAGTGAATGTACACTCTCTGGGGAAAGGGAAATAGCCGAGCAAGTGTACACACTCTCTAGGGTAGGAAATAGCCGAGTGAATGTACACTCTGGGGTAAGCGAAATAGCCGAGTGAATGTACACTCTCTGGGGTAAAAAATAGCCGAGTGAATGTACACTCTCTGGGGTAAGGGAAATAGCCGAGCAAGTGTACACTCTCTGGGGTAGGAAAATAGCCGAGTGAATGTACACTCTGGGGTAAGCGAAATAGCCGAGTGAATGTACACTCTGGGGTAAGCGAAATAGCCGAGTGAATGTACACTCTCTGGGGTAAGGGAAATAGCCGAGTGAATGTACACTCTGGGGTAAGGGAAATAGCCGAGTGAATGTACACTCTGGGGTAAGCGAAATAGCCGAGTGAATGTACAATCTCTGGGGTAAGGGAAATAGCCGAGTGAATGTACACTCTGGGGTAAGGGAAATAGCCGAGTGAATGTACACTCTGGGGTAAGCGAAATAGCCGAGTGAATGTACACTCTCTGGGGTAAGGGAAATAGCCGAGTGAATGTACACTCACTGGGTTAGGAAAATAGCCGAGCAAGTGTACACTCTGGGGTAAGAAAAACGTAAGTTTTTACATGCACAGTTTTTATATGTACAGCGCATTTTAAATAACCCAATGCCAAATAAAATATCAATCGAATACAATTACTCGCAGATGTACGGCAATTTTTACGGAGTTCATCCATTATTAATTGCACGAGACGCTGAAGGAGGCAGCTTTGGAATATTCTTTCTAAACAGCAACGCACAAGGTTCGATATCTCTGTAGCTTGCCGTCGCCGAGACGATATTAAAATCATAATTTTTCATTTAACAATTTTCCCAATCACGCAGAGGTGCAATTTGTACCCGAGTCGGCCATGGTCTACAGAACCATTGGTGGCATTCTTGATGTTTACTTTTTACCTGGCCCGACCATCGGCCAAGTGGTTAGTCAGTATACTGAGGTGAGTTTCTTCTGTCTACATTCCTCGGTAAGGAAAATAGCCGAGTGAATGTACACTCTGGGATAAGGGAAATAGCCGAGTGAATGTACACTCTCTGGGTTAGGGAAATAGCCGAGTGAATGTACACTCTCTGGGGTAGAGAAATAGCCGAGTGAATGTACACTCTCTGGGTTAGGGAAATAGCCGAGTGAATATACACTCTCTGGGTTAGGAAAATAACCGAGTGAATGTACACTCTCTGGGTTAGGAAAATAACCGAGTGAATGTACACTCCCTGGGGTAGAGAAATAGCCGAGTGAATGTACACTCTCTGGGGTAGAGAAATAGCCGAGTGAATGTACACTCTCTGGGTAGAGAAATAGCCGAGTGAATGTACACTCTCTGTGGTAGAGAAATAGCCGAGTGAATGTACACTCTCTGTGGTAGAGAAATAGCCGAGTGAATGTACACTCTCTGGTTAGGGAAATAGCCGAGTGAATGTACACTCTCTGGGGTAGAGAAATAGCCGAGTGAATGTACACTCTCTGGGTTAGGGAAATAGCCGAGTGAATATACACTCTCTGGGTTAGGAAAATAACCGAGTGAATGTACACTCTCTGGGTTAGGAAAATAACCGAGTGAATGTACACTCTCTGGGGTAGAGAAATAGCCGAGTGAATGTACACTCTCTGGGGTAGAGAAATAGCCGAGTGAATGTACACTCTCTGGGGTAGAGAAATAGCCGAGTGAATGTACACTCTCTGTGGTAGAGAAATAGCCGAGTGAATGTACACTCTCTGTGGTAGAGAAATAGCCGAGTGAATGTACACTCTCTGGGTTAGGAAAATAGCCGAGTGAATATACACTCTCTGGGTTAGGAAAATAGCCGAGTGAATATACACTCTCTGGGTTAGGAAAATAACCGAGTGAATGTACACTCTCTGGGGTAGAGAAATAGCCGAGTGAATGTACACTCTCTGGGGTAGAGAAATAGCCGAGTGACTCTCTGGGTTTGGAAAATACGAGCGTAGTCGAGTGAATGTACTCTCTGGTTCAGGAAAAAGTCCTTGAACCAGCCAGCAACAAACCCGCCTCACTTCACCTCACCCAGCTTGTTGGCCGCCCGAGCCTTCCACCGGTGTGGTCGCTGGGCTATCACCTGTGTCGCTATGGCTACAACAGCCTGGCAACTATGGCAGCGACTGTGCAGCGCAACATCGACTCTGGCGTGCCGATCGACGTTCAGTACGCCGATATCGACCACTTCGAGGGTAATCGAATTTTCACCTACGATAGGCGCAACTTTGACGGCCTGCCAAGGCTGGTTGAGCAAATGCGTTCGCAATGGTCTATCAGGTTTGTGTACCTGCTGGACCCCACCGTGGTGTCCAACGCCACTAGAGGCACCTATCCCGCCTACGACACCGGCCTAGAGTTGGACGTCTTCGTCAAGTGGCCACTTGGAGCTAGTCCCGACCGGGACATCTACGGCAACGACAACCTGTTGGGATATGTGAGTAGCTATCGAAGATTTAAAGGGGGTTTTGACTGTCAGATTTAGCGTCAAACTTGACTGTCAGATTTAGCGTCAAACTTGACTGTCAGCTTTAGCACCAAACTTGACTGTCAGCTTTAGCACCAAACTTGACTGTCAGCTTTAGCACCAAACTTGACTGTCAGCTTTAGCACCAAACTTGACTGTCAGCTTTAGCACCAAACTTGACTGTCAGCTTTAGCACCAAACTTGACTGTCAGATTTAGCACCAAACTTGACTGTCAGCTTTAGCACCAAACTTGACTGTCAGCTTTAGCACCAAACTTGACTGTCAGCTTTAGCACCAAACTTGACTGTCAGCTTTAGCACCAAACTTGACTGTCAGCTTTAGCACCAAACTTGACTGTCAGCTTTAGCACCAAACTTGACTGTCAGCTTTAGCACCAAACTTGACTGTCAGCTTTAGCACCAAACTTGACTGTCAGATTTAGTGCCAAACTTGACTGTCAGCTTAAGCACCAAACTTGACTGTCAGCTTTAGCACCAAACTTGACTGTCAGCTTTAGCACCAAACTTGACTGTCAGCTTTAGCACCAAACTTGACTGTCAGCTTTAGCACCAAACTTGACTGTCAGATTTAGTGCCAAACTTGACTGTCAGCTTTAGCACCAAACTTGACTGTCAGCTTTAGCACCAAACTTGACTGTCAGCTTTAGCACCAAACTTGACTGTCAGCTTTAGCACCAAACTTGACTGTCAGCTTTAGCACCAAACTTGACTGTCAGCTTTAGCACCAAACTTGACTGTCAGCTTTAGCACCAAACTTGACTGTCAGCTTTAGCACCAAACTTGACTGTCAGCTTTAGCACCAAACTTGACTGTCAGCTTTAGCACCAAACTTGACTGTCAGCTTTAGCACCAAACTTGACTGTCAGCTTTAGCACCAAACTTGACTGTCAGCTTTAGCACCAAACTTGACTGTCAGCTTTAGCACCAAACTTGACTGTCAGCTTTAGCACCAAACTTGACTGTCAGCTTTAGCACCAAACTTGACTGTCAGCTTTAGCACCAAACTTGACTGTCAGCTTTAGCACCAAACTTGACTGTTCCCAGATTTAGCGCCAAACTTGACTGTCAGCTTTAGCGCCAAACTTGACTGTCAGCTTTAGCGCCAAACTTGACTGTCAGCTTTAGCGCCCAATCGACCTCAAACCTGAACCAACCAAACTGGCAGGCTTGGCCCCAGGGTCGCGTCGTGTTCCCGGATTACTTCAGCACTCGAGCCCAGGACTACTGGGTGGCGGCCATCGTCAATTACACCCGCGACTCCGGCCTGACTTTCGACGGCCTCTGGCTGGACATGAACGAGCCCGCCAACTTTGGCACCAACGAGGAGCGACCGTGGAACTGGCCGGAGCACGCCAGGCCCTACTGGAGTCTGAAGTGCAACCTGAGCGATAAACTGGAAACGCCGCCTTATAAAACAAGTGTGTGTTCGGTGCCCAATTAGTACACCATGTATCAAGCTAATTTCCGCGTCATCTTCCAATTCCAGAGATGTGGGGCCCCTGGATATCCGACAAGACAATCTGCATGAACGCACTGCACAATGACGGCAAATACAGGCACTACGATGTGCACAGCCTCTACGGCAAGATGCAGAGCATCGCTACTGATAGGTGAGACTGCTACTACTACTACTACTACTACTACTACTACTACTACTACTACTACTACTACTACTACTACTACTACTACTACTACTACTACTACTACTACTACTACTACTACTACTACTACAACTACTACTACAACTACTACTACTACTACAACTACTACTACTACTACTACTACTACTACTACTACTACTACTACTACTACTACTACTACTACTACTACTACTACTACTACTACTACTACTACTACTACTACTACTACTACTACTACTACTACTACTACTACTACTACTACTACTACTACTACTACTACTACTACTACTACTACTACTACTACTACTACTACTACTACTACTACTACTACTACTACTACTACTACTACTACTACTACTACTACTACTACTACTACTACTACTACTACTACTACTACTACTACTACTACTACAGAGCAGTGAAACAAATCACTGGCAAGCGAGGCCTGGTGATCACGCGAGCCACATTCCCTGGAGACGGACAATTTGGCGGCACCTGGCTCGGTGACAACGGCAAATCCTGGACGCACCTGCGTGACTCCATCATCGGGATGGTGGAGCACGGATTTTTCGGCATTCCATTTGTAAGTGCTCTGCATTGTTCATTGGTCTATTCGGAATCGAAACCAGGACACCCAGCTACTCATCTATTCCAGGTGGGCGCCGACATCTGCGGCTATTTCGGCGACTCGGTGGACCGCGACCTTTGCCTCCGGTGGTCGCAGGCGGGCTCCTGGTACCCGTTCAGCCGCAGTCACAATGGTCTGAACGGTGCGCCGCAGGATCCCGCCGCGTTCGATCCTGGGACCACAGCCGCGATTAGGGAGAGTCTGGTGGACAGGTACCGCCTGCTGCCCTATCTGTACACCCAGATGCGAGCGGCACAGACTGAGGGACCGCCACCTGTGCGAGCTCTGTTCCAGGAGTGAGTCTTTGGGAAGCTTTGGGACATCCGTTGCCAAATCTGGGGAACCTGGTCCAACTTGACGGGGGGATTTGGCTACTGATTTCCCCATCTGGGGAGATTTGGCTACTGATTTCCCCATCTGGGGAGATTTGGCTACTGATTTCCCCATCTGGGGAGATTTGGCTACTGATTCCCTCATCTGGGGAGATTTGGCCACTGATTCCCCCATCTGGGGAGATTTGGCTACTGATTCCCCTATCTGGGGAGATTTGGCTACTGATTCCCCTATCTGGGGAGATTTGGCTACTGATTTGCCCATCTGGGGAGATTTGGCTACTGATTCCCCCATCTGGGGAGATTTGGCCACTGATTCCCCCATCTGGGGAGATTTGGCTACTGATTCCCCCATCTGGGGAGATTTGGCCACTGATTCCCCCATCTGGGGAGATTTGGCTAGTGATTTCCTCATCCATCTGGGAAGATTTGGCTACTGATTCCCTCCCCCTTCGAAAATCAAACATTTAAGCTACCCGAACGACCCCGTAACGCTGGACATCGACACTCAGTTTATGTGGGGTCCCGGCCTGCTGCTCATCCCAAATCTTCAGCCGGTGAGTCTGCATGTGCTCAGCATATGTATTCGATTCAATAAGATCGATTGGATTGGTAATCTGTTGAACTGATATCAGATTATTATAAAATCAATTGCAGCACACAGTCACCACCACAGGGTATCTCCCGGCTGGTACGAACTGGTTCGACTATTACACCGTAAGAAGCGTAAAATAGCGAAAAACGCAAATATTGCTACTGATAAGCCTAGTACAGTTTATGACCGCAAAAAAGTTTTATATAAGTCGGTCGCTGCACGATCCTTAACAAGGGGCCGTAGCCCAGTGGTCTGGCGCGGCGCTCTGATGTGCCAGCGGCCCAGGCTCGATTCCAAGTGCAGTCACATTAATTTGGGGCCTAAATTGGAATCTCGGCTTGGCTCTGCTCGTGCAATTAACGGCCTTGTGAGCCAACCTTTAAGGCACAGTGAGGGCCGCTGTACACTCCTGTTCGAGTGTGTGCCTGCTCAGGGGAGTCGGCGGAATGGGCAGTAATGCCTCTCGCCGGTTGTGTGACAATGTCGCTTAAAGTGCGCCAGGGTGCAGTGCAGACAGCCCCCTGCCTCTAATAAAAAGATCCTAAACAAACATTTGACCAAAATGAATTGCAACCCAGGGCGATTTGATCTCCGAGTCCGGCGGCACAGCCAGTCGATTCAGCACCCCTCGGGATCGAATCGCCATCGGGCTGGCCGGAGGTCACGTGATTGCCGCCTACAGCGGCATGGCCGAGTTCTACGGCACTGCCAAATTCTTCAACACCAACTGGCTGTAAGTGGCTGCTGTCTAACGGCATACTGCTGGAATACAGAGCCATCCTGCCATCTTTTTGCTGCGTTGGAATGGAGCAACGCTTTGTTGGCCTTCACACAAAATTCAGGAACACGGCTAACTTTATCAGGGGCGTCGCCATGGATTTTATGGTGGGGGGGGGACAAAGCCAAGGATTCAACATGTACATGTACAGTACATTACTAAATTCCTACATTTCCATTATTTTGAGAATCATGTTTTCAGCACTCATTTTGGCGCCGCAGGCCACTCCTTTTAGCGCGGCAGGCACTCATTTTGGCGCCAAAGGCACTCCTTTTAGCGCGGCAGGCACTCATTTTGGCGCCGCAGGCCACTCCTTTTAGCGCGGCAGGCACTCATTTTGGCGCCGCAGGCCACTCCTTTTAGCGCGGCGGGCAGTCATTTTGGCGCCGCAGGCCACTCCTTTTAGCGCGGCAGGCACTCATTTTGGCGCCGCAGGCCACTCCTTTTAGCGCGGCAGGCACTCATTTTGGCGCCGCAGGCCACTCCTTTTAGCGCGGCGGGCAGTCATTTTGGCGCCGCAGGCCACTCCTTTTAGCGCGGCAGGCACTCATTTTGGCGCCGAAGGCGCTATATTTTGGCGCCCTGAAGAAAAATTATTGGTTATCACGAGTCACAAGGTGGGTGGGGGACAAAGCATTGGCATTGTCCCCCCCATAGCTTTTACTGACACGTCCCCCTCCCGGTGGCGACGCGCCTGAAATTTATGTACAGCACCTTCTCAAACAAGAATCAAGTCGCCAGCCCTCTGGACCGTCGAGATATTCGACGATTATGCCAGAAAGTCGGATTTTCCCTTAAGCGCCTGTGTATGCAATGCACCCCTGAGCGACAACCAATCAGCACTGCGGTCTCTAAACTTCATCAGCACGTCAACCACGTGTGTCTGCATCAGCTGTGACTTCGTTGATTACTGCACTTCATCCAGACGGAGCTTCTGGACCTTCAACAAGTGGCACCAGGTGACTATGGACACCCTGTTGCGAATTTCTCGAGTTTCGCTGAGAAAGCCTCAACTGCTGGACAACAGACAGTTAGCCCGAGTTCTTGCAGTTCGTGTGCCTCCGTTGCTTCTTTCCGGCTTGTGAGGGGATATTGTCTGGGCAGTTCTACTGTTAATCTGTACTGTGCTGGTTTTCAGGCGCAATCGTGGCATTGAGCTGATTGTCTCGCTGAGTCGGAATGGCCGCGCGAACGGGCAGCTGTTTATTGACGATGGAGAATCAATTAGTGAGATTGTTGAGCACTACACCTTTGTTTGATGGGACAGTTTCCAAACAGTCTATTCTTGATAGTAGGGCTGGGGTGTCTCGTATTAGGCTAGGGCACTCACCTGTAGTTATAGACTAGAGTGGCTCTATCCACCTGTAATTACGCTCCTAGACTATGTGGCTCTTATCAGGTTGGAAGGACACCCACCCGTAATTAAACTGGGGTGTTTCTTATCAGGCTGGGACAATCCACCTGTAATTAGACTGGGGTGTTTCTTATCAGGCTGGGACAATCCACCTGTAATTAGACTGGCATGGGGTGGCTCTTATCAGGCTGGGACATCCCCTGTAATTAGACTGGGGTGTCTCTTATCAGGCTGGGACATCCCCCTGTAATTAGACTGGGGTGTCTTTTATCAGGCTGGGACATCCCCCTGTAATTAGACTGGGGTGTCTCTTATCAGGCTGGGACATCCACCTGTAATTAGACTGGGGTGTCTCTTATCAGACTAGGGCACTCACCTGTAATTAGACTGGGGTGTTTCTTATCAGGCTGGGACAATCCACCTGTAATTAGACTGGCATGGGGTGGCTCTTATCAGGCTGGGACATCCCCCTGTAATTAGACTGGGGTGTCTCTTATCAGGCTGGGACATCCACCTGTAATTAGACTGGGGTGTCTTTTATCAGGCTGGGACATCCCCCTGTAATTAGACTGGGGTGTCTCTTATCAGGCTGGGACATCCACCTGTAATTAGACTGGGGTGTCTCTTATCAGACTAGGGCACTCACCTGTAATTAGACTGGGGTGTTTCTTATCAGGCTGGGACAATCCACCTGTAATTAGACTGGCATGGGGTGGCTCTTATCAGGCTGGGACATCCACCTGTAATTAGACTGGGGTGTCTCTTATCAGGCTGGGACATCCACCTGTAATTAGACTGGGGTGTCTCTTATCAGACTAGGGCACTCACCTGTAATTAGACTGGTGTGGGCGGCTCTTATCAGGCTAGGGCACTCAACTGTAATTAGACTGGGGTGTCTCTCATCAGACTAGGGCACTCACCTGTAATTATACTGGGGTGTCTCTTATCAGGCTAGGGCACTCACCTGTAATTATACTGGGGTGTCTCTTATCAGGCTAGGGCACTCACCTGTAATTAGACTGGTGTGGGTGGCTCTTATTAGGCCGGGACATCCACCTGTAATTATAGACTGGAGTGGCTCTTTTCAGGCTAGGGCACTCACCTGTAATTAGACTGAGGCGTCTCTTCCCAGAAAAGTCTACCTGAACCTCCCACCCCCCACTGAAACCCGCAGACCCAGACCGCCCAGGTGGCAGCCTGCTAATCAGGCTCTCAGCATCAGCTCAAGGCCGATCTGTTGAGCTCACAGCCCAATGGAGCGGCAGCTACAGCACTGAGCAGCATCAGGGTGGCTCGTACATCCTGCCAGAGATTCGCTCCGTGGTGCTGAACGGAGTGCCAACGGAAGCCGCCGGTGGCGACTGGACTCGACTGACTGCGACTGGCGACTGTCGAAATAGCGGCGAAAATGCGCCGCAATTTGTTGCGGACCAGCGCAGAGGGGTAAGGGGGTGCTTTGCTCGACAGTGAGATTGAGAAAGTCAGGGACACTGTGCACCTTGCATGAACGCGTGTCTACGTACGTACTGTATATGCGCTGCGTGTATGCGCTTAGGGTCAACGGAATGGTTCTACAGAGTAAGATTATCACTGGACTGAGATTATACAGGGTGAGATTATCACTAGCCACAGATTCTACAGGGTGAGATTATCCCTAAGAGATTCCACAGGGGAGATTATCACTGAACTGAGTTCTACAGGGTGAGATTATCACCAAACAGATTCTACAGAGTGAGATTATCACCAAACAGATTCTACAGGGTGAGATTATCACCAAACAGATTCTACAGAGTGAGATTATCACCAAACAGATCCTACAGGGTGAGATTATCACTAAGAGTGATTCTACAGGGTGAGATTATCACTAAGAGTGATTCTACAGGGTGAGATTATCACTAAGACTGATTCTACAGGGTGAGATTATCACTAAGACTGATTCTCTTTACTATCCTCTCTACTTCCAGACTGTCAGACTGTGGGGTGTCAGTGTGGCACTGGCTGTGAGCCAAGGCGGCGGCGGCAGGTGCACCGTGAGGCTTAGCAACTAAAACTGTAACAGCCACACTGGCTGACTGACTACTGATTGGCGAACTAATTAACATAATTTATGCAAATTATAAAACGAATAAAATTGAAACCAAAATGCCATCTCTTCTACTTAAAGTGTGACTTTTTGATTAATAAAGAAGTGTATTAGAAATCATACTAAATATAATATATATTTCAGACAATTATTAATTTAATAATTTCGATAGAAAAAAACAATCATATTAGCGAAAATTGGCTATTAAAGACGAGCCTATTGTACCGATTGAACAGACCGGGTAGTTGAAGGACAGAGCAGTTATGCTATCAAAAACATCGAAGGGCCATTGCTTTTTAGAAACACATCCATAATATAATTACCTCAGCTAAGCAAAGCTTTATTAATTAAAAAAGTGAACAAATTAAAGCAGACAATTTCGGAATAATTATAATAGAACCGAAAACCGCTTACTAAGAGAGACTGGACGTTACAAGTTTGTACCGGACACTAAAGATCGGACACTAAAGGATACCGGACACTAGAGAATACCGGACACTAAAGGATACCGGACACTAAAGGATACCGGACACTAAAGGATACCGGACACTAGAGAATACCGGACACTAGAGAATACCGGACACTAAAGGATACCGGACACTAGAGAATACCGGACACTAGAGAATACCGTACACTAAAGAATACCGGACACTAGAGAATACCGGACACTAGAGAATACCGGACACTAGAGAATACCGGACACTAAAGGATACCGGACACTAGAGAATACCGGACACTAGAGAATACCGTACACTAAAGAATACCGGACACTAGAGAATACCGGACACTAGAGAATACCGGACACTAAAGAATACCGGACACTAGAGAATACCGGACACTAGAGAATACCGGACACTAGAGAATACCGGACACTAAAGGATACCGGACACTAGAGAATACCGGACACTAGAGAATACCGGACACTAAAGAATACCGGACACTAGAGAATACCGGACACTAAAGAATACCGGACACTAGAGAATACCGGACACTAGAGAATACCGGACACTAAAGAATACCGGACACTAGAGAATACCGGACACTAAAGAATACCGGACACTAGAGAATACCGGACACTAGAGAATACCGGACACTAAAGAATACCGGACACTAGAGAATACCGGACACTAAAGAATACCGGACACTAGAGAATACCGGACACTAGAAGAGGAGACCCTAGAAAATGGGACAACAAAAATCAAATTTAGAAAAAAAGTTTGTAAAAATGTGTTTAAACCCCAGTCGGCTCCCCTTAGCAACAGACCGCTGAGTTGGAGGTTCACTGGGCCAGAGCACCCATGGGGTCCCAGGCGGGCAGCACGATGGGATCCTGTTCCAGCACGGCTCGCATCTTGTCGGTAAGGCGAGCCTTGTCGATGGCCACCTCGTAGACGTATTCGTCGAACCAGGCGTCTGTGACCGTCAGATAGCCTTTCAGTCCGTAATCCTGGCTCCAGGAGTTCTCAACTCGCCACTTGCCCGGGCTGCCGGCGGCGGGGTCAGGCGGGGTCACACCTGCGGAGAACAGGTATTGAGAGAACAGGTTCTCAATCAATATTTCATATGAGAGAACAGGTTTTCAATCAATATCTCACATAAGAGAACAGGTTCTCCATCAAATATCTCAAATGAGAGAACAGGTTCTCAATCAATATTTCATATGAGAGAACAGGTTTTCAATCAATATCTCACATAAGAGAACAGGTTCTCCATCAAATATCTCAAATGAGAGAACAGGTTCTCAATCAATATCTCATATGAAAGAGCAGATTCCCCATCAACCTAATTCCCCCCAGGCCTTACCAGTAAGCAACATAGCGTGAGTCATAAGCGAGTCCCCATAGAGCAGGCGCTCCTTCTTATCCATAGTGTTGAGCTGCAGCCCGCACAGCAGGTCAAGCCTGTGCAGATTGGGGTCAGCCAGACCGGCCGTCCTGCTGTGACCTTTGCTCACGTGCGACCCGAACCATACAGGCAGTCGATCGCGCAAAGCATCGGTTGCTAGGCGACGCAGTTCCTCTGATGGCAGATTAACGTAGAGCACTCGTCTGGCGCCCTGCATATTGTTGAGCATGTCCACCGTCATTAGGCGATAGTAGGGATTGCGCGGATCGTTGACCAGGCACACCTGTTGCGGTTGAGTTTAGTTGAGGGGTGAGTAATCATATTGTCTCTGTAATAGCAGGTCAGATATGCTGAATTTAAACTGTGATGTAGCACAAATGAGTAAATAAGGACCATAGAATATTACTGGTAGGTAAGCCTTAAATCACCGACTCTAGATCAGACTCTAGATCATGGACTCTAGATCATAGACTCTAGATCATGGACTCTAGATCATAGACTCTGGATCACGGGCTCTAGATTAGACACTATAGATCACGGACTCTAGATCATAGACTCTAGATCACGGACTCTAGATCATGGACTCTAGATTATGAGCTCTAGATCATAGACTCTAGATCATGGACTCTAGATCATAGACTCTAGATCATGGACTCTAGATCATAGACTCTAGATCATGGACTCTAGATCATGGACTCTAGATCATGGACTCTAGATCATAGACTCTAGATCATGGACTCTAGATCATGGACTCTAGATCATGGACTCTAGATTATGAACTCTAGATCAGACTCTAGATCATGGACTCTAGATCATATACTCTAGATCATGGACTCTAGATCATAGACTCTGGATCACGGGCTCTAGATTAGACACTATAGATCGCGGACTCTAGATCATGGACTCTAGATCACGGACTCTAGATCATGGACTTTAGATTATGAGCTCTAGATCATAGACTCTAGATCATGGACTCTAGATCATAGACTCTAGATCATGGACTCTAGATCATAGACTCTAGATCATAGACTCTAGATCATGGACTCTAGATCATAGACTCTAGATCATGGACTCTAGATCATGGACTCTAGATCATGGTCTTTAGATCATAGACTCTAGATCATGGACTCTAGATCATAGACCCTAGATCATAGACTCTAGATCATGGACTCTAGATCATAGACTCTGGATCATAGACCCTAGATCATAGACTCTAGATCATAGACACTAGATCATAGACTCTAGATCATAGACACTAGATCATGGACTCTAGATCATGGACTCTAGATCATGGACTCTAGATCATGGACTCTAGATCATAGACTCTAGATCATAGACTCTCGATCATGGACTCTAGATCATGGACTCTAGATCATAGAATCTAGATCATAGACTCTAGATCATGGACTCTAGATCATAGACTCTAGATCATAGACTCTAATTCATAGACTCTAGATCACGGGCTCTAGATTAGACACTATAGATCACGGACTCTAGATCTTGAGCTCTAGATCATGGACTCTAGATCATAGACTCTAGATCATGAGCTCTAGATCACAGACTCTAGAGCAAGAACAATAGAAAGCTGACATTAGAAAAGACTGCAGAACAGTCACCGAGGAATGAATGGATTTCAGACAACAGGTCCCACCTGAGCGCCAAGGTCAACCAGCGGTTTCACGTGCTCCTGATAGAACTGCAGCGGAGTCACGGGCCCGATGCGGCGATACTTGTTGCCGCCGGCTGCGGCGTCGGCCTCAGCGGTGGCGCCTCCGGCAGAAGCCGCCGTGGCCGCGTACTCGAAGGTGAACTTGGCCGGCGGCCGGCCGATGGCGGCGCAGCAGAAGCGGAACAGCTCGGGCAGCAGGTCGGAGTCGATGTAGGCGCGAATCTGGTCGGCTGTCTGGCCGGCAGCGTGCAGATCCCGGATGCGCTTGGCGCTCTGCCGGTGCCAGGTGTTCAACCAGAAATTGAACTGCAGCGTCTCCTGCGAGACCAGCGGCTCAGTCCAGCACTGCTTGGGCACGACGCCGTGCTTCTCAACCTGGGATTTATGATTGAATAATTATCCCATTATTACCTACCACGTACCACAAATATTGTAAAACACTATCGAAATCCCACAAATACCCCTCAATGATATTAAAATCCCAAAAATATCCTGAAATCCCATTGAAATCCAACAAATATCCCAAAACCGATGGAAATGCCACAAACATCCCAAATCCTATTGAAATCTTACAAACATCTCAAAATACCATTGAAATCCCACAGATATCCCAAAACCCCATTGAAATCCCACAGATATCCCAAAACCCCATTGAAATCCCACAGATATCCCAAATCCTAATGAAATCTCACAAATATCCTAAAATGCCATTGAAATCCCACAAATATCCCATAATCCCAGTGAAATCCGACAAATATCCCAAAATCCTATTGAAGTCCCACAAATATCTTAAAATCCCATTAAAATCCCACAAATATCCCTAAATCCCATTAAAATCCCACAAATATCCCAAAATTCCATTGAAATTCTACAAATATCCCAAATCCCATTAAAATCCCACAAATATCCCCAAATCCTATTAAAATCCCACAAATATCCGAAAATTTCATTGAAATTCTACAAATATCCCAAAATCCCATTGAAATCCCAAAAATATCCCAAAATGCCATTGAAATTCTACAAATATTCCAAAATCCCATTGAAATCCCACAAATATCCCAAAATCCCATTGAAATCCCACAAATATCCCAAAATCCCATTGAAATTCTACAAATATTCCAAAATCCCATTGAAATCCCACAAATATCCCAAAATCCCATTGAAATCCCACAAATATCCCAAAATCCCATTGAAATTCTACAAATATCCCAAATATCCCATTGAAATCCCACAAATATCCCAAAATGCCATTGAAATCCTACAAAATACTGACTCACCAAGTTGACAATCATATCCCACTGGCCGCCATCTTCAGCCGGATTGTGCAGCAGATGCTGCCACAGCCGGCCCTCGAGCGGCTCGCCCCGCATAGCGCAATCCAGATAGCAGTGCAGAAAGTAGTAGCCCCTCTCCAGCTTGTCCCAGAAGAACAGGTGACTCTGCGACAGCTCCAGCTCGGCCAGTCCCAGCTGCTTGGCCAGCGGGATTCGAACCAGATTCAAAGCGGCGAACAGCCAGCAGCGGCCGCTGCGCTTCTGATCGGTGACCGGCTTGATTTCGGCGGCGCTGTAGGCGAAGGCGCTGGTGCTGCTGAGCTGGTCAACCAGCCGGCGGTCCAGCGCTACGTCGAACAGCTTATGCCGCTGGGTGGCCAGCTCGGACAGTTGCAGCTGACCGCTGGCCGAGAATTGCGACTCCAGCTGGGCCAGCAGGTGGTTGGGAATGCCGGAGCATGATGGAGCGGCTTTTGACGACATGCTGTTGATTAGACTGTTGCTAGGGCAGCTCATGAAGGTGAAGCATAGCATAACTTCAAGGCTTTGTAGTTATACTTGGCATTGTACTTTAAAACTCCAAAAATCTATCTCTGTATCTGTCCATGATTTCTAAAGTCCATTTCAAAACAATGGTATGAAGGTGAGAATCACTGATGTGACCTGAAGGAATGAGAATCACTGATGTGACCTGAAGGTGAGAGAATCACTGATGTGACCTGAAGGTGAGAGAATCACTGATGTGACCTGAAGGTGAGAGAATCACTGATGTGACCTGAAGGTATGAGAATCATTGATGTGACCTGAAGGTATGAGAATCACTGATGTGACCTGAAGGTATGAGAATCATTGATGTGACCTGAAGGTATGAGAATCACTGATGTGACCTGAAGGTATGAGAATCACTGATGTGACCTGAAGGTATGAGAATAATTGATGTGACCTGAAGGTATGAGAATCACTGATGTGACCTGAAGGTATGAGAATCACTGATGTGACCTGAAGGTATGAGAATCAATGATGTGACCTGAAGGTATGAGAATCACTGATGTGACCTGAAGGTATGAGAATCACTGATGTGACCTGAAGGTATGAGAATCATTGATGTGACCTGAAGGTATGAGAATCACTGATGTGACCTGAAGGTATGAGAATCATTGATGTGACCTGAAGGTATGAGAATCACTGATGTGACCTGAAGGTATGAGAATCACTGATGTGACCTGAAGGTATGAGAATCACTGATGTGACCTGAAGGTATGAGAATCATTGATGTGACCTGAAGGTATGAGAATCACTGATGTGACCTGAAGGTATGAGAATCATTGATGTGACCTGAAGGTATGAGAATCACTGATGTGA
This sequence comes from Macrostomum lignano, assembly GCA_002269645.1. Taxonomy (NCBI): domain Eukaryota; kingdom Metazoa; phylum Platyhelminthes; family Macrostomidae; genus Macrostomum; species Macrostomum lignano. The sequence goes on from NIVC01003593.1 coordinate 19,900, forward strand.
CCTGAAGGTATGAGAATCATTGATGTGACCTGAAGGTATGAGAATCACTGATGTGACCTGAAGGTATGAGAATCACTGATGTGACCTGAAGGTACGAGAATCATTGATGTGACCTGAAGGTATGAGAATCACTGATGTGACCTGAAGGTATGAGAATCACTGATGTGACCTGAAGGTATGAGAATCACTGATGTGACCTGAAGTGGAGAATCACTGATGTGACCTGAAGGTATGAGAATCACTGATGTGACCTGAAGTGGATAATTACTGATGTGACCTGAAGGTATGAGAATCACTGATGTGACCTGAAGTGGAGAATCACTGATGTGACCTGAAGTGGAGAATCACTGATGTGACCTGAAGTGGAGAATTACTGATGTGACCTGAAGGTGAGAATCACTGATGTGACCTGAAGGTGAGAATCACTGATGTGACCTGAAGTGGAGAATCACTGATGTGACCTGAAGTGGAGAATCACTGATGTGACCTGAAGTGGAGAATCACTGATGTGACCTGAAGTGGAGAATTACTGATGTGACCTGAAGGTATGAGAATCACTGATGTGACCTGAAGTGGAGAACCAATGATGTGACCTGAAGTGGAGAATCACTGATGTGACCTGAAGTGGAGAATCACTGATGTGACCTGAAGTGGAGAATCACTGATGTGACCTGAAGTGGAGAATTACTGATGTGACCTGAAGGTGAGAATCACTGATGTGACCTGAAGGTGAGAATCACTGATGTGACCTGAAGTGGAGAATCACTGATGTGACCTGAAGTGGAGAATCACTGATGTGACCTGAAGTGGAGAATCACTGATGTGACCTGAAGTGGAGAATTACTGATGTGACCTGAAGGTATGAGAATCACTGATGTGACCTGAAGTGGAGAACCAATGATGTGACCTGAAGTGGAGAATCACTGATGTGACCTGAAGTGGAGAATCACTGATGTGACCTGAAGTGGAGAATTACTGATGTGACCTGAAGGTATGAGAATCACTGATGTGACCTGAAGGTATGAGAATCACTGATGTGACCTGAAGGTATGAGAATCATTGATGTGACCTGAAGGTATGAGAATCACTGATGTGACCTGAAGGTATGAGAATCATTGATGTGACCTGAAGGTATGAGAATCACTGATGTGACCTGAAGGTATGAGAATCATTGATGTGACCTAAAGGTATGAGAATCACTGATGTGGCCTGAAGGTATGAGAATCACTGATGTGACCTGAAGGTACGAGAATCATTGATGTGACCTGAAGGTATGAGAATCACTGATGTGACCTGAAGTGGAGAATCACTGATGTGACCTGAAGGTATGAGAATCACTGATGTGACCTGAAGTGGAGAATTACTGATGTGACCTGAAGGTATGAGAATCACTGATGTGACCTGAAGTGGAGAATCACTGATGTGACCTGAAGTGGAGAATCACTGATGTGACCTGAAGTGGAGAATTACTGATGTGACCTGAAGGTGAGAATCACTGATGTGACCTGAAGGTGAGAATCACTGATGTGACCTGAAGTGGAGAATCACTGATGTGACCTGAAGTGGAGAATCACTGATGTGACCTGAAGTGGAGAATCACTGATGTGACCTGAAGTGGAGAATTACTGATGTGACCTGAAGGTATGAGAATCACTGATGTGACCTGAAGTGGAGAACCAATGATGTGACCTGAAGGTATGAGAATCATTGATGTGACCTGAAGGTATGAGAATCACTGATGTGACCTGAAGGTATGAGAATCATTGATGTGACCTGAAGGTATGAGAATCACTGATGTGACCTGAAGGTATGAGAATCACTGATGTGACCTGAAGGTATGAGAATCACTGATGTGACCTGAAGGTATGAGAATCATTGATGTGACCTGAAGGTATGAGAATCACTGATGTGACCTGAAGGTATGAGAATCATTGATGTGACCTGAAGGTATGAGAATCACTGATGTGACCTGAAGGTATGAGAATCATTGATGTGACCTGAAGGTATGAGAATCACTGATGTGACCTGAAGGTATGAGAATCACTGATGTGACCTGAAGGTACGAGAATCATTGATGTGACCTGAAGGTATGAGAATCACTGATGTGACCTGAAGGTATGAGAATCACTGATGTGACCTGAAGGTATGAGAATCACTGATGTGACCTGAAGTGGAGAATCACTGATGTGACCTGAAGGTATGAGAATCACTGATGTGACCTGAAGTGGAGAATTACTGATGTGACCTGAAGGTATGAGAATCACTGATGTGACCTGAAGTGGAGAATCACTGATGTGACCTGAAGTGGAGAATCACTGATGTGACCTGAAGTGGAGAATCACTGATGTGACCTGAAGTGGAGAATCACTGATGTGACCTGAAGTGGAGAATCACTGATGTGACCTGAAGTGGAGAATTACTGATGTGACCTGAAGGTATGAGAATCACTGATGTGACCTGAAGTGGAGAACCAATGATGTGACCTGAAGTGGAGAATCACTGATGTGACCTGAAGTGGAGAATCACTGATGTGACCTGAAGTGGAGAATCACTGATGTGACCTGAAGTGGAGAATTACTGATGTGACCTGAAGGTGAGAATCACTGATGTGACCTGAAGGTGAGAATCACTGATGTGACCTGAAGTGGAGAATCACTGATGTGACCTGAAGTGGAGAATCACTGATGTGACCTGAAGTGGAGAATCACTGATGTGACCTGAAGTGGAGAATTACTGATGTGACCTGAAGGTATGAGAATCACTGATGTGACCTGAAGTGGAGAACCAATGATGTGACCTGAAGTGGAGAATCACTGATGTGACCTGAAGTGGAGAATCACTGATGTGACCTGAAGTGGAGAATTACTGATGTGACCTGAAGGTATGAGAATCACTGATGTGACCTGAAGTGGAGAACCAATGATGTGACCTGAAGTGGAGAATCACTGATGTGACCTGAAGTGGAGAATCACTGATGTGACCTGAAGTGGAGAATTACTGATGTGACCTGAAGGTATGAGAATCACTGATGTGACCTGAAGTGGAGAACCAATGATGTGACCTGAAGTGGAGAATCACTGATGTGACCTGAAGTGGAGAATCACTGATGTGACCTGAAGTGGAGAATTACTGATGTGACCTGAAGGTATGAGAATCACTGATGTGACCTGAAGTGGAGAACCAATGATGTGACCTGAAGTGGAGAACCAATGATGTGACCTGAAGTGGAGAATTACTGATGTGACCTGAAGGTATGAGAATCACTGATGTGACCTGAAGTGGAGAACCAATGATGTGACCTAAAGTGGAGAATCAATGATGTGACCTGAAGTGGAGAACCAATGATGTGACCTGAAGTGGAGAATCAATGATGTGACCTGAAGTGGAGAACCAATGATGTGACCTGAAGGTGAGAATCACTGTGCCTTGAAGATGACATTAGAATAATATCGAAGTCTTAAAGACCAAACTAAAAATTCAAAACAATTCCTTGCCTCAACCAAGTGTCGCAGGGGGGGATAATCGGAACAAGAACTTAATCAAACTACTTCAAGTAGCTTATAAAAATAGAATGACGAGTAGAAATGTACTATACAGGCTATCAAACTTCGATAAAAGTCGCATTTGTCCGCAAAGAATAGTGATTTTACAATGATTCAATTGATATCAATTTGAGACTTGAGAATAATTTTAGATTATTAGCGGAACGGTGCTAAGCTACTTAGAGTAAGAATAAAGCAAATTTTCTTATTATATAGCCAAACAAAAACAAAAAAGTAGACACTAATTAAACAAACAATTTATATTATGCAAACATCAGCAACTACTTACAACTATTTCATAAGTAGTATGTGATTAATAACAAAAAACACGCAATTACTTCAATTAGTGAACTATTGTAGGAATTTTTCCTTATTGTGTGTCACACCAAGGCTAACAGGAGAAAATGCGTAGAAAGTTTAAAAAAAGTATAGTCTGAATGTTAGAGAAAACATTTTAGCAGTCTATGCGATTAAAAACCTTACAGGAAAGACTTCCATGTTTATAAAGACGTTCATATGGAATTTACAGGTTGGTAGTTACACAGGATCAAAAACAGAGAGTAAAAATGCTTCCAAAAGTGAATCTCACTCGACTAGAATACAAATATAGTGTCACAATGAGTAAAAATGGCAAATTAATACTAATTATACACCTATATGAGTACTAAGGCTATTTGTTATCAGAGCATAATAAGAACTAATATGCCCTATTCTATAACAGTACATTGCAAAACTACAACTATTTCGCTAACAGACTGCTTTGCTTTGTTCTGCGCGGGCTATTTAGGTCAAATAGCGTCAGTTTTATTGCAAGTTACTAAACCAACACAGTATATCCGAGGGTTTCGTTCGCAGAATGAATAGAAAAGGGGAGAGAGAAGAGGGGGATGGGGTAGGAGAGGGGGTAAGGGTAAGTGGGGAGGAGGGCCCGGCTGTGTCATCGACTCGCGCATCAAAGCGTGGATCAGGACCCAGCACCGCTCGACTTGGGCGAACTGCACCACCTGCAGGCAATCCAGAGGCGCTGTCCCTCAGCCCTCTCACCAGCTCCGGAAGCTCATCTTGCGCCTCTCGCGCAGAGACATCCGGGCTGCCACCATGACCCTCTCTGGTCACGGCTGCTTCTCTAGGCACCAGTACCTGCAGGGCAACGCCACCAACGCCATCTGCAGTTTCTGCAACTCAGGTGACGAAACCGCTGAGCAATTCGTCAGCATCTGTCCCGACTTTACGCGAGCCAGACTCACTTACCTCGGGCTACACACATATATTACTGAAGCGTGCAAACCCGAAAACTTTAATCAGCTCATGCGCTACCTTCGGGCCACCCGCAGGGCTGAACTCTCCTTTCCAGAGACACTGGGGGACCTCCCTGGGCGGCGCCAACCCTTCGTCTATAGCGACGCGTCGGCCGTTCAGGGATTAGCGGAATGAGCGTTCGCGCCTTCCCGCTGTCCCCCCCCCCCGGGAGAGCCCTGCAGCTAAGTAAGTAAGTAAGGGGGGGGGAGGAGAGGGGGAGAGAGGAGAGGGAGAAGAGAGAAGGGGAGGAGAGAATAGAGGGAAAGAAGGGGAGGAGAGAGGAGAGGAGAAGAAGGGGAGGAGAGAGGAGAGGAGAAGAAGGGGAGGAGAGAGGAGAGGAGAAGAAGGGGAGGAGAGAGGAGAGGGGAAGGAGGGGGAGTAGAGGGTAGGACAGGGCGATGGTGAGGAGAGAAATGAGAGGGAAGGGGAGAATGCGATAAGCTATTATTTTAGAAATCTTACTTTAAAGGTTCGGAATTCAATAAGAATTTGGCTTCAGCAGTGTAAAAAAACTAGGAAGGAGCTATGGCATCTTTGGCAGATCATAAAACACACAGAGACAGTTACACAAACAAGCGCTCAGGTGAACCTGAGGGTCAGCTTGTAAGCCAGCCGAGTGCAAGTCTGGCCAGACACAAAAAACTTGCACCGCTTCTTCTCCAACGGCGCCAAACTGTAGCCGGCATCGCTCAGGTCCGAGTGCAGGCTGCGCATCAGCGTCTCCTCGTCTGCTGCGCCCGGCCAGGGACCGAATTTCACGTGGGCGGTCTCGGCCACGCAGCTGGCGTGCTGGGGGGTGGCCTGCAAGGCGATGGGGGATTATTGTCACGGACTCACGGTGTCTCACTATATGACTCTCACTATGACTCTCACTCTATGACTCTCACGGTGTCTCACTCTATGACTCTCACAGTGTCTCACTCTATGACTCTCACGGTGTCTCACTCTATGACTCTCACAGTGTCTCACTCTATGACTCTCACAGTGTCTCACTCTATGACTCTCACAGTGTCTCACTCTATGACTCTCACAGTGTCCCAAACTCTGACTCAGTGTCACAAAATCTATGACTCACAGTGCCACACACTCTATGACTCACAGTGCCACACACTCTATGACTCACAGTCCCACACACTCTATGACTCAATGACTTAATGACTCACAGTGCCACACACTCTATGACTCACAGTGCCACACACTCTATGACTCACAGTGCCACACTCTCTCTGACTCACAGTGCCACACACACTACGACTCACAGTGCCACACACTCTCTGACTCACAGTGCCACACACTATGACTCACAGTGCCACACACTCTCTGACTCGCAGTGCCACATACTATGACTCACAGTGCCACACTCTATGACTCACAGTGCCACACACTCTCTGCCTCACAGTCCCACACACACTACGACTCACAGTGCCACACACTCTCTGACCTGACTCACATTACCACTCACCTGCAGCCTATGCGGCCATATGAGCAGATCGGCGCAGCGAGTAACGGCGCCCACCTCGATAGCGGCCGCAATGACTCGAGCCCTCAGATCGGCATAATCGCCAAACTGTTCCTCGTGTCGCTGTCTGACAATCTCCTTAGCAACGGCTGGCGTCACCGCCAGAGCCTCTTGCAGGCCGGCAAGGCCAAAGTAGCCGGCCTCCTGGTACACGGGCAGGGCCGCTTCGTTAGGCGGCAGTTTGCCGTGCCTGAGATAGTCCAGAATGTAGCCGAAGTACACGCCGTTGGTGTCGATGAAGTAGTAGCCGTGACGGTCCCGCTGCATCTCGTGCCGACCTGGCGATTAGCGAGATCAAATTAAAAGTGTCGCAAATTTAATCTTAGACTGAGGCTTTAGATTGAGACTTTCAGACACGAAGTCAGGTATATTAGGTATATATACATGGGTAGACAGACTGAGTGACAGACAGATTACACAGACTGAGTGATAGCTTGAGTGACAGATTGAGTACACAGACTGAGTGACATATTGAGTACACAGATTGAGTGACAGATTGAGTACACAGACTGAGTGACAGATTGAGTACACAGACTGAGTGACATATTGAGTACACAGATTGAGTGACATATTGAGTACACAGACTGAGTGACAGATTGAGTACACAGACTGAGTGACATATTGAGTACACAGATTGAGTGACATATTGAGTACACAGACTGAGTGACAGATTGAGTACACAGACTGAGTGATAGCTTGAGTGACAGATTGAGTACACAGACTGAGTGACATATTGAGTACACAGACTGAGTGATAGCTTGAGTGACATATTGAGTACACAGACTGAGTGACAGATTGAGTACACAGACTGAGTGACAGATTGAGTACACAGACTGAGTGACAGATTGAGTGACAGATTGAGTACACAGACTGAGTGACAGATTGAGTACACAGACTGAGTAATAGCTTGAGTGGCATATTGAGTACACAGACTGAGTGACAGACCGAGTGACAGACTGAGTACGCAGACCGAGTGACAGACCGAGTGACATTGAGTACACAGACTGAGTGACATATTGAGTACACAGACTGAGTGACATATTGAGTACACAGACTGAGTAATAGCTTGAGTGACAGATTGAGTACACAGACTGAGTGATAGCTTGAGTGACATATTGAGTACACAGACTGAGTGACATATTGAGTACACAGACTGAGTGACAGATTGAGTACACAGACTGAGTGACAGATTGAGTACACAGACTGAGTGACAGATTGAGTGACAGATTGAGTACACAGACTGAGTGACAGATTGAGTACACAGACTGAGTAATAGCTTGAGTGACATATTGAGTACACAGACTGAGTGACATATTGAGTACACAGACTGAGTGACAGATTGAGTACACAGACTAAGTGACAGACTGAGTAAGCAGACCGAATACACAGACTGAGTACACAGACCGAGCGACAAGACTGAGTGACAGATTGAGTACACAGACCGAGTGACAGACCGGGTGACTAACTGAGCAGCACCGAGCAGCGCATCACCTGAAAACATGGCAGCCAACATTGAGTCAGGCTCCTTGAGCAGAGTGCTCCGCCTAGTAATATAGCTGACACCGCCAACGTTGAGCGGCACCACAGCCGGGCACTGATAGGTAGATTGCTGCTTCTGCTGTTGCCTCTGCTGTCTTTGATGCTTCTGCTGCTGCTGGTTGGAGCCGACGCTCTCCATATCGTTGAAATCGACGCCAGCGGCGGCTAAAGGCAAAACTCGACGACTTTCGGGGCTACGCGGCGCGGTCAAACTCGAAGCGGACTGGCGCCTTGACGTCGCCCAGCGATTGGCATCGTCGCCGTTGACGCCGATGGCGACAGACGCAGATTTGGCTTTGAAATCTTCTTCTTCAGTGCTGCTGCCACTGCTAGTGGCGAGTGGCAAAGACATTTTTGAGCTGCAATCAGGCGTGTGAAATTTGATTCTATTTGTTAATATATTTGACATTCGTATTTGTTTTCTCTCCTACTATTCTACTATATATCCAGTATAGTAGTAAGCTATGAAAGTTTCACTTATTATTTATTTAGAATGATGAACTGTTAAATATTTTATTGTGATTATAATTAAGACAGATTTTTATGACTATAGTTAAAATTGATTTACGACTATAATCAAGACTGATTTATGACTATAATCAAGACTGATTTATGATTATAATCAAGACTGATTTATGATTATAATCAAGACTGATTTATGATTATAATCAAGACTGATTTATGACTATAATCAAGACTGATTTATGATTATAATCGAGACTGATTTATGACTATAATCAAGACTGATTTATGACTATAATCAAGACTGATTTATGATTATAATCAAGACTGATTTATGATTATAATCAAGACTGATTTATGACTATAATCAAGACTGATTTATGATTATAATCGAGACTGATTTATGACTATAATCAAGACTGATTTATGACTATAATCAAGACTGATTTATGATTATAATCAAGACTGATTTATGATTATAATCAAGACTGATTTATGACTATAATCAAGACTGATTTATGACTATAATCAAGACTGATTTATGACTATAATCAAGACTGATTTATGATTACAATTAAGGCTGCTTAAGATTTCACCTCTAATGAACAAACTAAGTATGTAGATAAGTGCAATAAAAAGTACAAACACAAAGACTACTAACATTGCAGATTAAACGAAAATGTTGTGTGCAGCACTTGTATTTCTTAACTTGAACGATCGCACATTCTGGTTCAGTTTCTAGGATAATTATAGATAAGTAACCCTTTAATATTATTTGCAATTAATTATCATATTCTTGCAAGAACAAAAGAAAGAAGCACACATGATTGATACTTTTGACTAAGAATCTGTCTCTCCGCTCCATCAGTGCTTGAGAAACTGCTTAAAAATAAATAAACGAATTACTAATGACACAGTAGATAAAGGAAACACACGAACAACAAGCTGAATTAAACCTAGCTGTTAATATATTGGACTATCGTACATCTGCAATGAAATTATGACAGATGAGATAAGCAAAAACACGACCACCAGTCTTATTTACACTTGTATAGACACAGCTACCATAGCGGCCAAGAAATTGTGCTCAAAGTTTAAAAGCCTTCGGCGCAGGTCCGTCAGCAGCTACTGTGCGCCGCTTGCCCCCTCCAGCGCCTCCAGCGCCGCCCCCGCCTCCAATCATATTCTGAATCTGATTCCACTGCTTATTCAGCTCGGCCTTCTCGTCCTTCTGTCCGGCCAGCTCCCGGCGTCGGGTCTTGCGCCCGTCGGACATTTTCACGCCGTATTGAAAAGCGGCCTTGGGCAAGGCCTCCTTGCTGGCCATGAACGAAGCGTACTGATCGGGATCCTCGAAATCCCATCGATTAATCGGGCCTTTTTTCTTGCCAACGTCCATTTTAGTATAGTCAGTCTCATCGTCCGAGTCGCCCATAGCGTCGTAGGATTCCACGTAGCCCGGGTAGCATTCGTCGTAGCCGCTGGCTTCGTTGCGAATGGCCGCTCTGGCCGCCTGCTTTCGCTGCTGACGGGCAGTAGTCAGATCGCCCTGCACCGGCTGTTGCTGCTGCTCAGGCTGTATCAGCTGCTCCGTGGAATCCGCCACCCGATTTAATTCGCCAACCACTGCGGCAGCGGCTTTTGCCGTTGTTGGCGGGCGCCACATCGACTCGCGCTGCAGGTCGGGGTCGGTGGCGTCGAAATAGGCGCGAGACGAGGCCGACGGCGCCGCTGCTGATGGCCTATCGCGGTCACGGTGTCTGTCACGATCGCGTTCGCGATAGTGGCCGCGGTCGCGGTCACGGTCACGGTCGCGGTCACGGTCTCGGTGATCTCTGTCGCCGTGATCGCGATGATCTCGGTCGCGACCGCTGTTGAATGACATTTAGGTGTACAAATATTAATCATCTATTGCAGATTTAGTATGGTCTATAAATTGAAAGCTTAAGGAATGCGGAGATGCCATGGCTCAATGGGGAGATGCCATGACTCAATGGGGAGATGTCATGACTCAATGGGGAGATGCCATGACTCAATGGGGAGATGCCATGACTCAATGGGGAGATGCCATGACTCAATGGGGAGATGCCATGACTCAATGGGGAGATGCCATGACTCAATGGGGAGATGCCATGACTCAATGGGGAGATGCTTCTCATGAGATGCCATGACTCAATGGGGAGATGCCATGACTCAATGGGGAGATGCCATGACTCAATGGGGAGATGCTTCTCATGAGATGCCATGACTCAATGGGGAAATGCCATGACTCAATGGGGAGATGCCATGACTCAATGGGGAGATGCCATGACTCAATGGGGAGATGCCATGACTCAATGGGGAGATGCCATGACTCAATGGGGAGATGTCATGACTCAATGGTGAGATGCTGAGATGCCATGACTCAATGGGGAGATGCTTCTCATGAGATGCCATGACTCAATGGGGAGATGCCATGACTCAATGGGGAGATGCCATGGCTCAATGAAGAATTGCTGAGATGCCAAGGTGAAGTCTGATCAGTCTAGACTATCTCTGACTGATGCTATAAACGCAAGTAAAAGTAAAATTCATAGCAATCAACACTTACCGTTTATACCCGGAATCCCGGTCCCGGTAGTCCCTCTCGCGATCCCTATCCCGGTCCCGGTCCCGGCCGGAGCGCGAACTTGCAGTGTTAGCCAGCTCGTCTTCATCGTAGATTGAGTAGCCAGCTCCGGCAGATCCAGACGGTCCAGCGACAGAGGAACCAGTCAGCTGCTGCTGCTGCTGCTGCTGCTGTTGTTGCTGCTGCTGTTGCTGCTTGGCCTTCTTAGCCTGTCGCTTACCAACACGCAGATAGCTGATAATCTGCGCCAGCTTATTAATAATAATATCGTTAGTAGTGACAGAACTGTCCGGGCCTGTCGGGCACTCGGCTTTGCTACGAATAATTGTTGTTGGCACGTCGAATTCGGCGAATTCCTCTTCGAGATCGATTCGATAGGCCATGCGACCTGGCGCGAACTTCATCACGGGAGAGGGCGGGTGGGGCTGGGTTAGTTTAGCCTAGAGGGCCAGAATAAAGAGCCTAGCTAATTACCACGGGCCAGATGAGACATGAAAGGGAACAAAGGTGCAGAGACAGAATAGGAAAGAGGGGATGAAAAAAGAGAGATGATGAGAGAAGATAAAAAGGAAAAGAAGAGAGGAGAAGAAAAGATGAAATTAGAGAGCAGAGAGAGAAGGGGAAGAGAAAAAGAGAAAAGAAAAAGAAAAGAAGCCGGAGAGAGGATCGAGAGGAGAGAGAAGTTCAAGAGGAGGGAAGAGAGGATCGAGCGAAGGGGAGGAGAGGGGAGGAGAGAGAGGAGAGGAGAGAGAAGAGGAGAGAGAGAAGAGGAGAGAGAAGAGGGGAGAGAAGAGAGAGAGAAGGGATCAAGAGAAGAGGGCAGAGAGGATTGAGAGAGGAGAGAAGAGAAGAGAGAGGAGAGAAGAGAGAGAGGATAGAGAAGAGTCCTGAGTAAAGTTATGTTCTGACACAAAAAACCCAGTGGCGGGGGCGGATATTGTAAACATTCTAATTGTTCCGTCTGCAGCATTTTAAAATCGACTGTCTGATTTTTTGGTTTTTAAAAATCAACCGTAAAAAGGTATGGTGTTTTTTACGTCCGTAAAAGTCAATTAACTATATAAAGATATCTATGTCCGCACAAACTACTAACTAAAAAGTAGCTTTAAAGGAAAATAAATATATTAAATAATCTCACCAAGTCGTTCCGCTGCAACGGCCGGTTGCGATCTAGCAGGACTCTCATCACCGACCGGCCCAGCGCCGTCTTGGTGTTGGCAACCGCTGCTGCAGCTGCCGCTGAGGCGGCCGACGAAGCAGACGCGGCCGAAGCCGCCGTAGCAGCGGCGGCAGCCTCGGCAGCTGCGGCCGCGGCGGCGACTTCGTCAACGTCGACTGCGGCAATTCGACCGCCGCCGATGCCGACACCGCCAACATCGCCGCCGGCGTCGATGCCTTCGGTGTCGCCGGACAACTCTGCGGCGACAATTCGAGCTCGAGTTTTGTCTAGCAGGGCATAGTCAAGGCCCTTCACCAGGTGAGTGTGGTCCATGTCGCCACCCAGGTATTTGCTCTCCTCGATCAGTTGGCGGCGGCGCTCGGCGCTGGCCGCAGTCTGCTGGACTTCGCCGGCGCCGGGTGCAACGGATCTGCAGATGTGGTGGCGCATAAAGTACTATTTATTGCCTACATTAGTATACTCGCTCCGAACGAAACTCATTGTTAACTGATTACCACGTGGTACTGTGAGGATCTGGGAGGCTCGCCCAGAAATTGAGGATCTAGGAGGCTCGCCCAGAAATTGAGGATCTGGGAGGCTGGCCCAGAAATTGAGGATCTGGGAGGCTGGCCCAGCAACTGAGGATCTGGGAGGCTGGCCCAGCAACTGAGGATCTGGGAGGCTGGCCCAGCAACTGAGGATCTGGGAGGCTGGCCCAGCAACTGAGGATCTGGGAGGCTGGCCCAGCAACTGAGGATCTGGGAGGCTGGCCCAGCAACTGAGGATCTGGGAGGCTGGCCCAACAACTGAGGATCTGGGAGGCTGGCCCAACAACTGAGGATCTGGGAGGCTGGCCCAACAACTGAGGATCCTTGGGCGGTGGTTTCGAGGGAGACCTGGGACAGGGTCTCAGACCTCAGACCAGCAGTACGCCAGGAAGCCCCCCCCACCTGTAATCGGTGGTGGCCGACACCTCCAGTTCAGCGCCGCCGCCGGCCCGCCGCTCCTTGGCGCGGTCCCGATAGGCATCCCCGCCTGCGGCGTCCCCGTCGGCCCCCTCGCCACGACCCTCGGCGGCCTCCTTCTTGGCCCGCTGCTTGGCCAGCCAGGCCGCTTTTTTCTTTTTCCGTTCGCTGGCGGCGGCCGAGTCTGTTGGCCGCTTCGGTCGGACAAAGGTGCCGCCGCCGGTGGCGGCAGTGGACGCCGAACCTGGCGTCTCCGCAGCCACAGCACCGGAGGAGCCGCTGGAAGCCCGCGGCGTGTTCAACAATCGACGAAAATCGTCATTAGTCAGTCGTTGAGACTGCACCCGTTGAGACGAGTCGTTGCTAGGGGAAAAGTCGCCGCCGCCGCCTTCGCTTCTGCCAGCGGAGACGTCGTGATCGGCCGGGGCGATTGGATTGTGAAAAGCCTCCGCTTCGGTCATTGTCTCGGTGTTTTATTTATTAATTATTAATTATGGTGTCACGGATTTTCGGTACACTAGGCGACAATCAAAGTAGTTCGAGTAGGTTGCAGAAAAAAATGAACTTAACTCCATTGTAGCACGTCTTGAATTGAGTTATCTTACAGATTAGAGACTATAGAGGATCTTTAAGAAATATTAGGGAATCAGGGATGGGGTGGTGGCACAAACTGGGGATCAGGGATGGGGTGGTGGCTCAAACTGGGGATCAGGGATGGGGTGGTGGCTCAAACTGGGGATTAAGGATGGGGTGGTGGCTCCAACTGGGGATCAGGCATGGGATGGCAGCTCAAGCTGGGGATCAGGGATGGGATAGCAGCTCAAGCTGGGGATCAGGGATGGGATAGCAGCTCAAGCTGGGGATCAGGGATGGGATAGCAGCTCAAGCTGGGGATCAGGGATGGGATAGCAGCTCAAGCTGGGGATCAGGGATGGGAAAGCAGCTCAAGCTAAGGATCAGGGATGGGATAGCAGCTCAAGCTGGGGATCAGGGATGGGATAGCAGCTCAAGCTGGGGATCAGGGATGGGAAAGCAGCTCAAGCTAAGGATCAGGGATGGGATAGCAGCTCAAGCTGGGGATCAGGGATGGGATAGCAGCTCAAGCTGGGGATCAGGGATGGGATAGCAGCTCAAGCTGGGGATCAGGGATGGGATAGCAGCTCAAGCTGGGGATCAGGGATGGGAAAGCAGCTCAAGCTAAGGATCAGGGATGGGAAAGCAGCTCAAGCTAAGGATCAGGGATGGGATAGCAGCTCAAGCTGGGGATCAGGGATGGGAAAGCAGCTCAAGCTAAGGATCAGGGATGGGATAGCAGCTCAAGCTGGGGATCAGGGATGGGAAAGCAGCTCAAGCTAAGGATCAGGGATGGGATAGCAGCTCAAGCTGGGGATCAGGGATAGGAAAACAGCTCAAGCTGGGGATCAGGGATGGGATAGCAGCTCAAGCTGGGGATCAGGGATGGGATAGCAGCTCAAGCTGGGGATCAGGGATGGGATAGCAGCTCAAGCTGGGGATCAGGGATGGGATAGCAGCTCAAGCTGGGGATCAGGGATGGGATAGCAGCTCAAGCTGGGGATCAGGGATGGGATAGCAGCTCAAGCTGGGGATCAGGGATGGGATAGCAGCTCAAGCTGGGGATCAGGGATGGGAAAGCAGCTCAAGCTAAGGATCAGGGATGGGATAGCAGCTCAAGCTGGGGATCAGGGATGGGAAAGCAGCTCAAGCTGGGGATCAGGGATGGGATAGCAGCTCAAGCTGGGGATCAGGGATGGGATAGCAGCTCAAGCTGGGGATCAGGGATGGGATAGCAGCTCAAGCTGGGGATCAGGGATGGGATAGCAGCTCAAGCTGGGGATCAGGGATGGGATAGCAGCTCAAGCTGGGGATCAGGGATGGCAATTAAAAATCGGAGGAAAATGCTGTGCAAAGCAGTGACAATCGACAACACACTTGAAAGCAAATATCAAATATATATAACAATGAATGGAAATCGTTCTGTAAAGACAACAAAATTCATACAATTTTCACAACTTTTTAACATGTCAAACGCTTCATAAAACTTTGCAAGTCAACCAGAGAAGCACTGAACTACCGGTACACGCTAAATACTAACCCTATTACTTGTCAGTAGCGAGCATCGCCTCCAAATCAGATTACCTCTACTTTCGTTAAACCTCGTCACGCAGTTTACTAGCGAAAAAATGTATTTACAAAATCAAAATGATACAATTATTGAATTGGAAAGACATTCATAAAACACAAATATGAAATAGTTTTAAAATAACATTTATAATCCAAATTTCGAGTGCAATATTTCTAGAAACTATATATAAGAAACGCCATTTCCTTCAACAAAGAGCGAAATTTTCCTAATAAAGAGGCTCTCATTCTTGAAGAACAATAGTTAAAAAGTGCCATTTTTAAAACTAGGAGTGCCATTTCTTAAAATGAAAGCGCCATTTACTAATTACGAGCGCCATTTTTGAACCGGAAGTGCCATTTCTAAAAATGATTTGTCATTTAGAGTCCAGTTCAACTACAAATACATGTTTCTGCAAATTTGCTGTAAAATGGGTGCCGGCATTAGGTGGGGTAATTAAGGGTGTGTGGTAAACCCGCCCCGTAAACTAATTTATAATTTCCCACTAATTATGCTCCAACATCATATAAAGTGGTTCAGGGCACATTAATTAACTGGGAAAATTGAGCTCCAGTGCGGACAGGGATCTCTGAGCGGGCCCAACAGCGGCGGCAGTGGCTGATGAAGTGCCGCCCTGACTGCGGCGCAGTTCGTCAAGCCGCTGTTTGAGTTCGAGCAGTTCGAGCAGCTGCTCACGGCTGACCAATTGTAGCAAATTCTGTTCCAGATCTTTCTGCTCCTGGGTTAGGCGCATCAGTGTCATCTGGAATTAGGATAAAGTTCGAAAATGTGTGAGAAGGATTTGTGGCATATTTACAAAATGGATTTAATCTAAATTTTGGATCACCCAAAGAGTGGGGACTTTCATAAATTTGAGATTTCCTCTAAAATAAGAATTTCTTCACAATTGAAACTTCCCCGAAAGTTAAGGCTCTTTTCTCGTAAATTAGAGTTTCCCCTAAAGTTGGAATTCCTCCAAAGTTAAGATTTCCATTACCCTAAAGTTTAATTAAATAGATATCTCTATAGTTCGAGATTTCCCCAGAGGGATTCCCCATAATGTGAGGATTCCCTGAAGGTTAAGATTCCCCTAAATTTGGAATTCCCCCAAAGTTGGAATTCCCCCAAAGTTGGGACTCCCTTAAAGTTGGGATTTCCCCAAAAGTTGGGATTCCCCTAAAGTCGGATTACCCTAAAGTGGTACTGCGCTAAAGTTTACAATACCTGTATCTTCCAAAGCTCAATAGGCTCCTATATTCGTATGAAATTTCCTATTCCCGAATGAT
Organism: Macrostomum lignano; assembly: GCA_002269645.1. Lineage (NCBI taxonomy): Eukaryota > Metazoa > Platyhelminthes > Macrostomidae > Macrostomum > Macrostomum lignano. Next base: position 36,419 of record NIVC01003593.1, read on the forward strand.
ACACTCACCTGCTCCGTAGTGTACTCATTCAACAATCGCTGGTGCTCAGCAAAAATCGCTTCGGACTCCGTGTGGCCGGGCAGAGCCTGCGGCGGCAGCAGTTCAACGGGCAGCTCCTCCCAGATGACGCGCATCAGTTGCAGCTGATCGCTGCCCTCCTGAGGGGTGGCCAGGCTGGGCATTAGATGAGGCTCGTTTGTAACCAGCAGAGGCGGAATCTGCAAGTTCTGCTGTTGCTGCTGCTGCTGTTGTTGTTGCTGTCGAAGAGACGGCGGAGTCGGCGACTTGGAGCCGGATCGGGATCGCGGTTTCGGCAACGGTCGCAACGACATTGAAGCGCCAGCCGCAGGCGCTGGAGAAGCTTCCGGTATAACCATAGACGGCGGCGGCGGGTCCTCCGTCACCTCGACGTCGGCGTCGATCAGAGCTTCGTCCATTGGCCGACTGTCTTTAGAAGTGCCGACTTCGCCGACTCCGCCAGCCGCCGACGAGCCGACCTTCCCATCGACAGTGAAGGAGGCCTCTGTCTGAGGCTCGATAAGACCGTCGTGATAGCCGGGCAGCCGAGGCGCGACCAGTCCGAGCAGCTCGACTAGGCCGGTGATGGGCGGGCGCCTGGACGGCTCCTGGTGTAGACAGGCCGCCAGCAGGTTGCGCAGCGTCTCCGGACAGTCGCGAAACTGCGGCGGTCGCTGGCCGGCATGAATATGAAACATAATGCTGTAGCTGTTCATGTCTTTGAATGGCCGGCTGCGGGCCAGCACCTCCCACATCACCATGCCTAGGGAGTAGACGTCTACGCTGGGCGAATACCTGCATTGAAGATTGAGACAAATGGGGATTGGGTTCAAGCGGATTATGGACTGTGTATATGCGATAATACTTGGGCTACGATCGTGCACCTCTAGATCTACCAATGACCCCAGACACCTCTAGATCAACCAATGACCCCAGATACATCTAGATCTACCAATGACCCTAGAAACCTCTAGATCTACCAATGACCCCAGACACCTCTAGATCTAACAATGACCCCAGACACCTCTAGATCTACCAATGACCCCAGACACTTCTAGATCAACCAATGACCCCAGACACTTCTAGATCAACCAATGACCCCAGACACTTCTAGATCAACCAATGACCCCAGATACATCTAGATCTAAATGACCCGACACTTCTGGCTCTACCAATGACCCCAGACACCTCTAGATCTACCAATAACCCCAGATACCTCTAGATCTACCAATGACCCCAGATACCTCTAGATCAACCTACAACCAACAACCTACAACCTGCTAATGTCTTGGCCCCTGGTAGTGCCCCTCGCGGCAGAGCCCTAGTTTGGGCTGATCCGCGGGTAGCTAAGCTTCCCACCCCCGTTTAACAACAACAATCCACCATTGGCCCTGCGACTGCCCTCAAGACTCAAACAAAGAATCAAGAGATTAAGGCCAACAAAAGCAGTCAGACCTGTTATTAGTCAGAATCTCTGGCGCCATCCAAGCCACGGTGCCCTTACTCGAAGTCATATCCGTAGACTGCTCACGAACGGTGCCAAAATCGCAGACTTTGAGCACCCGGCCAGCATTAAACAGCAATAGATTCATACTTTTCAAATCTCGGTGAATAATAGGCCTAGGCTGATGCGCGTGCAGATAAGCAACGGCCTTGGCGCACTGCAGGAACCAGGAGAAAGCCAGCCCGATGCTGTAATCCACTGTCGGCCTGTTGTGCACCACGTCGGCCACGGTGCCAGAGTCGGCCAGCTCCATCACGTAGTACGGGCAGGCGAAATCGCTAGCCGATCCAGCGGACGAAGGTCGCTCGCCTTCTGTCGGGCCGAGCCAGACGCCAAATAGGCGAACAATATTCGGATGCTGGCAGCGAGCTAATAAACTCATTTCTTTCTGCAGACTGGCGACATCGCGCTGAGCATCGAACAGTTTAATAGCCACGTCGATGCCCTGCCAGCGGCCTCGATAAACTGTACCGTAGGTGCCCCGGCCCAGCTGCTCGTGACCGCGACGGATATCGTCTGGCTGAATGACCATCACCATCTGGTGATCCGTTGTGGAGGACATTTCAAAGCCTCATGAAATAGGGGAAATTGTTTGCAGAACTGATGTAACTAATAGAATTATAATCTTTAAAATAATGATAGGAACTATTTAACAGTAAAACTGCCAAGGGGAACTGGAGTGGAGCAATGCACAAACACTAAATTAGAGAACACAGGCTAACTTTTTGTTGCATCTATTCTCAAACAATAAACAAATTGCCAGCTCTCTGGACCATCAAGATATTCAACATAACCCATGTGCCAAAAAGCACTGCGCCTCAGTGCAGCTTGGCCAAGCCTCCAGATTTCATCAACACGCTGATCACATGTCAGTTCTAAATTAGTTAGTCATTGACCTTTATCCAATGAAAGAACAATCAAAAGTGAATCATCGACATTGTCCTGAGGCTTCTACACATAGTCACCACTGCGCTGCACACACTGCTGTTCTTTCCTCAGCTTTCATGTTGCAGATGTTTAATTGATTTTTTGAATGTTTCGTTGTTTCGTGCATCAGGTACAAAGCTTTGGTCTATGGCAATTTGTAGAAGTAGCACAGGGGTTGGGGCAGAAAAGTGCTCATATTTCAAGCATGCCAGCAGATACAAAAATAAATAGAAAGTCATTTTAACGGGCAGATAATTCTCTTGTTAACTGCTACAAAATAAATATTTCTGGTTGGTTAGAAAAGGCTGTAGCAAAGAAAGTGCACCGACTTTTGGGATACCCCTTGTAATTCCTGTTTTTTTATAACTGCAATGCTATCCAAAACTTTGATGCCAAAAAAATGGGATACTAGGTTGCATCCATTAAGTTAAAAACTAAAAAATCCCAACTTCTAAATCTAAAATAATTAAATAACACACACTTATACAATTGTTAGTCAAGACAAGACAAGACAATCAAGTTGTCAATACCAACTCATTGCTATTTGCAATTCACTTTTACTATTGCATTTATTAAACTAAGACATTAAATTTCTTAGAAAATATATGTATATGCCTACATACATGCGCAATCTATGAAATTACACTGGCCATGCAACTTAGTTGCTCTTGTTGCAACTTACCTGATCCTTTTTGCAACTTGATTTGCTTCTTTTGCAACTTGTTTTTCTTTTGCTTCACCATTTTTACTTCCTTGAACCACTCTTCTTTTTCTCTTTCCTCTTGCCTTTCTTTCTTAATTCTTGTGTTTTTTTTTTGTTTTTGGTTGACTCAATTTTGCAACTTACCCCTGGTCCACTACAATTTATGGTGGCCAGATTGGCCAGGTTGGCCAGCAGTTGCACATGTATGTATGCCTACTTTATAAGTAAGTAGATAATAGTACCAAAGAAATGGCTCAAATGTGCTATCACAATAATATAGGGGCCTATATGCAGCTCAATATGCAAAAGTAAGCCACTAACTCTAGCTATGCTACTACATATCATTGTAGATTCATAAATAGGTGAAAGTTAGTAATGGCCTACTAGGTATCAGGTGAGCCATAGTCAAGATCATGGCATGCCTATGCTAGAACAAATCTTATCAAAAGTTTGATTGCACCCTATGCTAGAACTTTTTTGCAAAAAACAAACACAAAAATCTATATTTTCCCTTTAAAAAATACGGTCAATAAAACTTGTATTTGAATCTGTTTTGTATAAATACAATGTTAACCATTACATATTTTAATTGAAAAAGCCATCAATACACTGGCAAATGAAAAAGTTTTAATTATGCATTAGACAATTCATTATTTGTTTTTTTATTTGGTGTTTTACAATATTTTAACACTTTTTATATTGAATTCCATCTTGGTTGAAATTGACTGTTTTCAAATTCTAGTCCCATTTTCAAAATTTTGAGAATTTCTTGAAATGATCCAAAAAGGCCAGTCTTGAAATTTCTAAGCAAGGCTCTAAGGCTTATCTAATTGTCTATAGTCTTTAGACCAGTCTAGTCAATAAATGGGCAATCTTGGTACTCTCAATCATGGTACTAGATCTAATAGACAAGGTTTCTAAACATTTTGGCCCCAAAAATTGTTTCCAAATAAATTCTTTAAGATAAGTAGGCCTATTAAACAAGTTGTCAGCAAGCAATGCTATGCAAATGGTGTGCGGTCATTTTGTCTGCCACCTTTTTGTCTGCCGGCAATTGAAACAACTTTTTTAAAAGAAAAGTTAAGGTATAGCTACATAGCTAGCAAAGCTTATTTTTCATAACTAAATATTGTGTCACGCAAAAAAGTTAAAGTGGGATGTCAGAAGTGTAATTTTGTTTATCGCAATATTTTAAAGAAATATAATATCAATTTTAAACATCCTTTGAAAAAAGATTATTATGGATGGATAGATGGATGGAAGCTGCAATTACGAATATTGAAGGCCAAGATAGAATTCACTGTTGAATGTGATCGGCCGGCTATTATGAGCATTGTTATGACACCATCCAATGATGATGCATTTTCATTATGAACAATTATATTCAGCTGACAAAATTCATATAACAAACAAAAAATTTAGCCTAGTGTAGGCCTACGTGTAGGCCTATACTACAGGTCCTTTAGGAAAATATTTTTTAGATTGTACGCTTGTTCTTCTAATGTAATGAATTCATTATCTTTTTAAGATATATAGATATTTTCAATATTATATGTACTGGTGATGTCATACTTAGGCCTAGTCTTAATATTTTGTGGTAGACAAAATGACTGCATTGTATTTTTGCAGACGAAAGAATGGCAGACGAACTGGCAGCCAGTGTTCAGAGCGGGGGGTCCTGCAATTTTTCATGCCTGGGGTAAATTTTTGCGCCTATGAGTATGCCTAGGGCATAGTCTACTGTAAACAACAGGTAAATCCCGGTAGTGTTCAAATTTTAGCCCTTAAAATTATTTTCAGTGCCTAAGTTCCTGTACTAATTTCCGCAACGCATTTTACATAAACAAAAATAAATCCACAGCTGGAAAAATGCAAAAATGATTGTAGGCAAGGACTCCATCATTTAACCCACATCCTAAACATGTGCCTGACTACATTGCGTAGCACACAGTAGAATAGGCGATATATTGTACCGGAAAACAGCACTGACCAAAGCAAAGTAGTTCCCATGCAAAGCAAAGGACAAGCAGTACTTGAAAATTATGAGGGAACAAAGATTTCCTGTAGGTTGGTACTTATAAAACAGGATTCAACAAGCCCCTAGAAAAAGACAGAGCCTATGCTAAGGGCCTAAGCAAGAATGGTTGTGACAGAGTAAAGTCTGCAATTGATGAAAGGACAGAAAATACTTGGAGATGCAGTAAAGAAAGTGGGGGAACGCCGAATGGATCAGGGAACAAGGAAGGATGAAGGAATGTTAACTGGCTGTGGCTTTAGTGGTGATCTTGGGAACTTGAATAAACCAATCTAACTGTGATTGCACCTTTGATTCCACAATTATACACCGTTATTTTTGACAATACATAGGGCCTAGACATGTGACCTTGATGGAAAAAAGTGCACCAGTTTATAATCTACAACAAAAGTTATAAAATCTTTTACTCTGGTTGTCTACTGTTGAGCTTGATCTTGGGCCTCAATTAATATACTGCCATCAAATCAAACCCCGGGGAAAGTGGAATGAAGCCTTTCATGAACTGCATATCCTCTATTCTACCTGGCAATTACATCCAACTTCCTTTTCTACTGGCATCTCATCTGGTAGACGGGCACATCACTGGTCTATTGCATTTTCCTAGCTCAATCTTCTATAATAATGCATGAAACACACAACACAATATTTCCTTATATTATTCTTGTCCCCTTGGGGGAAAATAACTAGTAGCAACTAGGAAGACAACAAGGCAAAGCAAGTGGTAAAAGTACTGGAATGAAATAACACGGGACTTAAAAGGCAAAAAAAGTTTGGTATGCAGGCTACAAACATGGTTTATACAGTTTTGGAAATTTTAATAAACACAGAAGTGATAGACAAGTAGAAAAAAGCAGCAAAATTTGCTGTGTATATAGGCAATTAAATGAAACAGGGCTTGAAAATTCACGCCATTGAGGAGCCAAAAAATTAGCACCATGGCTTCAGAATTCGTGGATTTGCACCTGTCCGAGCCATTTTTGCGCCAAGCGCGAATTCGCTCCACATTCCGAACACTACTGGCAGCAGACAAACTGATCGTCAACCATGCAAATGCATATGCATAGCAAAACTTTGCCTTGACATTTCCCTAGGCACCTTCAATGCTATTTGTGTACACTATTAGATTAGCATAGCAGGGTTGATAAAATGCAGAGTATGGTTTATTGTGGCATGGTTTGGTAGTGGTTATTGTATCTTGTATGCAGTATGCTGCCCATTCGTCAGTCAAAATCTGCATTCTAGGAAGCCAGGAAGGATGAATAATTGGCTGTTGAATAATTGGCAAAAGCTAAGCAGGATTTAATTTACTTAAAGCTAGTAGGCCTAATTTGACTAGCCTAGGCCCCTAGGCCTAAAGCCAGCTGAAAAAGCACTACCCATCATAATAAGCCATAGCAAGCTTATTGTTTTAACTGTCTTTTTTTAATCCATGGCAATGCCTGGAAAAATATAGGAAAAATTCATGGCATAATTTAAATTTAAAATTGATTAGGCCTAGGCCTAGGTAGGCCAAGTAATTTTGATAATACGAGCTATCACCACATACACGTGTAAACGAATTATAAGGCAACTAGGCCCTATGCACAATTTATACAATAAGCACTAAATAATAAATATGCATACAAACAAAAACTTAATGCAGCGAACCAAAACTTGGTCTACACGGTAGACTCTACAGGTCCCTAGGCCTAACTATCAGGACTGTCGATGGGCCTTTTCATATTGCTTGCTCTGGTTCCAGAACCAGAACCAATTTGTGAAGTATAACTTTTTGTCTCCATAACTAGAGGGAGATACGTGCTATAAAGTTTTTATTATTGAATGACAATCGCCAAGAAGAAAGTGAAAAATTGTGCTAAGTTTGGTTGTTAAGGCAGTCAAATATTAACAGAGTTTAATAGTTATACTGCTGTTTTTCTTGGAATTCCGAACCGATTCTGGTTCTGGAATTGGTAATATGAAAAGAAAAGGCCCGATGAATAAAATCACAGGTTTAATGACGTCTTAAATGCATCTCGAAAAAGGTGACAGTATAACTAATTCGAATGATTTTCCTACCTTAACATACCTTGCTATTGTAAGCCTAATTCTGTATCCTGTATCTGTATTCTTTCTTTATTAATGAAATCCTAACTGTCCCAAATTTCATCTTATAGAAAATCGGAGCCCTGAGCCTCTTCACGGCAATTGTGGTAGTGGCGGCTACCACGAAAGCTGAAAGGAAACTGTGGTGAATTGAATATTGCTCATTCAAATTCCCCCTTAATAATTTGCTCATCGATTTTGCCTTAACTTTTAATATTCGTGACTATTTCTCTAATATTTTCTTTACTTTGATTGTATCTTCTCGTTGGCGTGATTTTCCGTCATTTTTCTGACGTCACGCCAATCGTTGGCCCAGGCGCTGCCCCACTCGGTGTTTTCACCCCCAAGTGGTGCCCCATCTGCGGCCCCAGGCGATGTAAATCTTCCTTTTGCTCATTTTGCCATTTGTTCAAGTTACGGTGGTGGTCAGGTGGTGGTAAATGTTCATTCCACCCACTGATTCCCTGGGTGCCCCGCCCCCTGGCCAGATTGATTATTATTTATATGGTGAAATGAATGCCCATTTCTTTAATCTTTCTTTCTCTCTCTCCTCTGGTTTGTTTTCCCTCTTGTTAATCCTCGCTCTCCCTTCTCAGCTCTTTAATTGTTTTCTGCCTTTTGTAACTCGTTTGTTTGTTAGTACATTAAACTTTATTTAGCCTATCCCGCACCGGCACGCCGGATTCATTATCGCGTAGGCCGGCTCTCAAAATTAGCAATAACTAAATTACTTATTCAGCATAAAGGGTTTTAAATAAACACAATTTAATAAAACCGACAGTTCGTTCATTAAGCCCATATAGCTTCATTTTGAGTCATTTGCCCGTGGGGCGTAAAACAACCACAAGTTCTCACCTCAAAGAAAGCTCTGAGAATTTCAACGTTCCGTAATACGTAAATTACGGTGGTGGCAGCAACTACCCTACTGACAGACGCGAGTTCAACACATCGACGCATTAATTTACGGAGACTGAATCTCCGGAGTTTCTACAGCTGAACGACCGTGCCGCTCTACGACCGCTCCGCTACGATTGCAACTACCCCTCCCCCCGGACTTGAGAACCCGGCAGCCCGAGTAAAAGGAGATAGTTTTCCAGTTGTGATTCGTCTGCGCGATTTTTCCGGTTTTATTCGTGCGAACTCAACGTTGGCGGCAATTCAGACGTGGAATCCGCCCTACCTCATCTGGTGTCAGCAAATATTTTAAAACCCGAAAGTTCCAAGAAAACTTCTCCACCCCTACCTCACAATCGATTCCAGAACCAGAATCGGTTCGGATTTCCAAGAAAAAAAGCAGTATAACTTTGTTGAATGTTTGACCGCCTTAACAGCCTCACTTTGCACAATTTTTCACTTTCTTCTTGGCTTTTGCCATTCAATAATCACAATTTTAAAGCACTAATATCCCTCTAGTTTAGGAGACAAAAAGTTATACTTTACAAAATGGTCTGGTTCTAGAACTAGAACAAACAATATGAAGAGCCTCACTGATTGCCATATTTATTGTTACTAAATTATGGGAGCACCCACAGAAAATAAATTAGTACGCATTACTGTAATGCCATACACCTAAATTCTATAATACATTTAGACGGCGGCTGGGTGAAGCTTTTCCACTTCACTTTTAAAAAATACTTTAGCGACATGTAACAAAAAAGTACACACCAAGTACCACTAGAGAACCAGTGATCCGTTGTATCAGTACGCACAATTCGTCTTTTGATAGTCATGCGCTACTCAAGGACCACTGTATATAACTTTACTGTACTGTAACGTACTGTACTAACTGGTGGTCCTTGGCGCAACTACATGTCACTACATAACACAATTAGTGTGGAAACCGAAAAAAGCTTTAAAAACTGAAAGCTGCATGATGTAGCTATTTTAAATTTCGATCTCAAACTGTATAATGTTAAAGTTGAAAACAAACTTGAGACACTAATTGCAAATTAGAGATCGTGATAGTCCTAAAGCAGCTATTGTATTTGATCCTTATAATTATCTTCGACAAGATTCAAAACAAAAAATAATAATAACTTTTTAAATTCGTATACTTAAGACTCTGAGGTGTGAATTTTGAAAACCAGTAAATTTGTTATTTAAGTTTATTTTCGTTGCTAATATACTTGTAGCTGTAAAAAAGAATCAAGACCCGAGACCAGGCTTCTCTTTTAAAGAAAACAGATAACAAGAGCGGTACATTATGATAAGTAGACAGTAGACACGTAAAGCATACATGTGTATTTATTTATAAATATATGACGCGAAAATAATATATCCTTTGTACACAAAATGAATGCAGTCTATATTACAATATCATGTGACTGTACAGAATGAACATGTGAGCATTTCAACTCTAAGAATATTTAACTGTTGGCATTCTATTATAGGTTATATGGTGATACTTTTGTTATGAAGACACGATTCAACAATATAGGATGATTGAGGATGCTCATGAACTACAGAGCCGAAACTCACTCAGATTCAATCACTCAATATTATAAGACAGTTAAGATATTCAATGAGTTTAAAGGGAAGAAAAACACGAACACAATGAGCGATCGAGGTAACAATTTAATAATGATATAAACAATAGCAATACAAATCCAACAAATTAATTAGGCACATTGTAAGCTACAAATTGCGATAAGTTACCTGTGATATGATTATTATTAGTATGTCTTAACCACCATTATTTAAGCAGTTGTATACTACTTGTACATACCAGTAGTGTGGAGGCAATATCTAAGTAAAAAACGCGACACAAATAGACATACAATTCAGAGGCAGCAATACAATTTGAACACAGGTAGGTGCACACTACAAGAAAATGCAAACCAAAACTCAACACTGCAGGAAGAATCGAAGCAAGATAGTGAACTACAATGTAGCTGGTAACAACTGCAGACGCAGACAATTCATGAAGGTATGTGCTAGCTAGATATTAAAAAACCATGAAAAAACAGAGCTCACTCAGATTTTTTACTTTGCTACAACAATTAAAAGCGCAATTGTTACATTTGCACACATCAGATAGATACTACTAAGCTCTAATTCAGTAGTTTATTTACATTGTCTTATCTTTTCTGCTTAATTAAAACTTACACTGGCCAAATTCGCACCACAGATACCACAATAACTAGATGGGCCGTACATTTGCGTGTAAGCTACTTTCAGTTCAGTAGTAAGTTTAACTGAAGCATTTAAATGTCTTTTTAAAGATTAGGCTCTTTTATTGGCTCTGGTCCCCAGCTTAAACCCTTGAACTCCACACAGAACCTCTACCCCTGCCCCGCCACCCAATTTTTATTGCCTTTCTAGGAATTAGTCTAAATCTGCCATGTACATTTCCGTGGACTGGCCAATGTACATTATGGCTGAACCAAGTTGTTTACGCCTGCTAGCTTTGGGCTTCTAAATTTATCAAAGTGATTTTAGCTGCCTTCTTATAAAACAGCTTACATATTCTTCATTGCTACTGAACTGAAAGTAGAAAGCTGTTTTGCTAAATATATATCTGGTTATACTAGTATCTGTGATTTGCACCAAGTTCACGAAAATTCAATTGAGAAAATCGTGCAAACGGACAGAGCTTGTCTATGGGCTAAACCCTATCAGACACTAAATGTGTTTTAATTTTCGATAACGCTTTTTCAAGCTTGGTTACTTGGAAAGAAACGTGTTGAAGAAATGAAAATATGGAACATACAGTTACTTTCATCTATTAGTTCGCGATACTTGACACTTCGTGTTTGTTTATATAAAAAAAACTTTAACCTTGATGCGAACTTTCGAATCAAAGTCCACGAAGACGCACATTACTGCTCACATTGCAAATTGAAGCTAGCTTTCTAAAAAAACGATAATATAAAAATATATATAATCTATGTGTTAGCTAACTAAAAAGACAGGACAAAAATAATTTTGGCACATATAGTTTCTAACATTCATTCTAATTATCCTTATACCCAGTGATAAAAAGGTAAAAATAAATATATACGAGAAGTCCTGCGCTGCAGTATTATAAATATGATTTATCATTATAACAAACCCGATAATTACACGTATAAAATACAACTACAACATCAATGCATATTCAGATAATAAGACATAAACTAACAGACGAGTAGCGAAGTTGTTTGTTTATAACACAAATTCAGGCACTTTATTTACTATAAAGAAACTCTCAAAAGAACTATACAGACCCGATGAGAACGGTACCCAGGCCAAGAAGCGTCCCAGAGTCGTTGCAGGTAACACAGGTGAAATAGGAAAGAACTGACTCTAGACGACTCTGAAATGACGAGATACTCAAGGATCCTCAAGGCGTTTTATTGTCTGCGACTCTGAAACGACTCTGGGGCCGTAGAGTCGCATCTGAGACGTGCCAGAGTCGCTGCAGAATCACCGAGTTGCGTCTGAAGCGCATCTGCGTCACTTTATGAATCGAATCGCATTTCGCATTTATAAAACTCTATTCAGCCTACTTGAGTCAGTAGAAAGTTAAGAAGACTTTTGGACGACTTTTACTTTTAACGATTCTGCAACTCACGTGATGAGCTCGTGACTCAACAGTCGCTTTTGTTTGCAATGACACTTTAGCGATTCTTGTCTTAGTAGCGTTTCCAATGGACTATTAATAGTTTGCAACCCACGCACCAACAACAAACAAGAAAGTACTGTCAGTGCCAACTGGAATCTGTGAGCCCAGTCTGCCCGCGTCGCTGCCCAATGCCGCTCCCAGCCAGAAGGCATTGAAGCTCTTCGCCGTTCCTAGCGGCCGCCGCGACCGCAGCCTCGGCCTCATCTACCGAAACAGAGTGCTGCAGGCCCGTGGGTTTCCGCTGGTGCTGCTGCTGCTGACAGCCGGGGCCGCCGCCGCAGCCGGGGAAGCCGCAGTTCGGCCGACGACAGGAGGTCAGAGCCCTGTCGGCTGCACCGCCGCCGCCGCCGCCGCCGCCTGCGACTGAAACGGCGGTATTAGTGGCGTTGGCGGCGGCGGCTGCTGCTGCAGCTGCGGCGAGTACCATGTTGCCAATCTCGATGGCACTGTTGTTGCGATGGTGATGACCGTGCGGCGGCAGCGGCGGCGGCTGCTGGTGGGCATTCGACCGACCTGAGGGGGGATACGAGTAGAGTTGAGTGACAGGAGAACAAAAAATAATCTGAGATTTCTTACTCAGCGTTGTGTATAAAATTTATAGATAGATGGCACGCATATATACACGAGAGGTTAATCAGTGATGAATGGCAATCGCTTAAGACTGAAAGAAAAAGGAACACTATGTACTACTAATAGTGTTATAATCTGTGCCTTAATTTATATTTTTATCATCTAGTTACGGATAGCAATCTGTCTGTTTTCATAACTTCAGCATAACAGACAGACAGACAGACAGACAGGCAGACAGACAGACAGACGGACAGACAGACAGACAGACAGACAGACAGACAGACAGACAGACAGACAGACAGACAGACAGACAGACAGACAGCGAGCTCACCAGATTGGTTTCGGGATCTGGAGCCGCTGCCGCTGGAAGCCTCCGCATTGCTAGCCGAAGCTCCCAGCCGGCCAGAGTGATGATGATGCCGTTGATGATGCGAGATGCTGGACATGAGATTGGGCCCGCCGCCGCCAGAACTGGGCATGGGGAACATCTCCTCGGGCGGCTGGCTGGGCGGGGACTCCTCCAGGCAGGCGTACACGCAGCCGGGATTGTCCTGCAGCCGGTTGAGCACCTCGCTGATTAGAGGCCGCTCCGCAGGATTATAGCGCCAACAGTCGGTGACGAGGGCGCGCAGGGCGGTGCTGGCGCTTTCCGGGAAATGGTTCAACAGGGTGGCACCTCGTACAATATTGTGGCTGACCTGTAGGATGGGATAAGAATTACTACGAGATGTATATATTCATATATCTATATATTACTGCTGCTTGATATGGGTAACTAAACTATCTCTATTTATCTATCTATGAACAATCATTCAATTACGTAATCAAACAATCAGTCAATCAACCAATAATCAATTAATCAATCACTAAATAATTAATCAGTCAACCAATCAATTAATTAGTCAATCAATCAATCAATCAATCAATCAATCAATCAATCAATCCTTAACATTGCTAAGCCTCTCTGACCCACAGAAGTTGCAGCAATCTTCAGACACCCGAGTTTACATACAGATTACTCAAATTTGACTACTGAAATTTTGTCATGAATCAAAGGAGCAGATTTTGAGGAGCAGAAAACTTGCCTGCTGATGCGACAATTCGTAGAATGGAAATTTGCCAAACGTGACCAGTTCGTACAGTACAACAGCGTAGGCCCACACGTCGCTTTTCACAGTGTAGAAAGCGTACTGAATAGCTTCTGGCGGCATCCAGCGCATTGGTACGGCATTAGCCGAGCTCATTCGATAATAGTCTGGAGCGAATCTGGCTAAGCCGAAGTCGCCAATTTTCACCGTGTAGCTGGCGTGAATCAGGCAGTTGCGCAGGGCTAAGTCGCTAGAAAAGAAGTTTTAAAAAGGTTCTTTATAATTATACTGACGATACAGTCAAACTACTGTTAGCAGTCTGAACTGGTGTTAGAAATCGTAAAATATTTGCAGTAGGACATAGTTTAAAAACGGGACAATATTTGCTTTTACGCTACTGATAGTAGTTTTCAGTTGCGGAAATATCGGTAATTAGGCTAAGTTTGGATTTTGCGGGATTTATTATTAGTAAAGAGCAGTTGAGCACTCGAGAAAAAGCATGCTGGGATGCAGTCTTTTGACTTAAAATAAGGGACTAGGACATAGAAAATAGGAAATGAATATAGTATTAGAGGAGTCCTGCCTCTAAAATCAGGGAGTCTTGCTAAAGCATGGAGATAGAACTGGGAAATTCAATGTAAAACTTTTTTGTATGCTGACAATCTTATTATTGATAACATGTACTTAAATAAAACTAAGAGTATCAGGATTAGGGAGTATCAGGAAACCCGGTAAGACGTCCTGGGGAATGAGTTCGTCCCGAATCGGGGATACCGGCTGAGTCCGGGTCCTCTTGTGCCTTGTGCCCTTTTCCCGACCCCTTGGCCCGGCCTCCAATCTAAAGCTGGATAGGTGATACCCTTGTGGCTTGCAGCCCTATAGGAGGGTCTTGCAACGTCTACCTCTTGATAGGAGACTCGCCCTTGGAAACAAGCCTTCCAGCCAAACTCCAAAGTTCCTAACCATTGCTTTTTTCCGTAGACCTCTGGGGTTTCCCCGGTCTCGGACCGCTCTAAGTAGCAACAAAGCTTTTTCAAACCTTTTTTCGCGCGCACTCCCAAGGACTTGTCTGCTGGGTGGTGGCCTGGGTGGACTCAGTCCTAGCACCGTCCCTGATTCCACTGTTGGGTTGGCGGTGCCTTAGTCTATAGGCTTGGGTTAGTAGTAGTTCACACCCAACCCTAGCCAAGACGTTAGGGTCTAACTAAATTTAGTGGGTATCTCAGGCTTAGGCCCCTGGAAGTGCCCATCAGCGGCAGAGCCCCTCCCAGGGCTGATCCGCGGGTAGCAACAGCTCCCACCCCCGTTTAACAATAACAAACCCGGTAAGACGTAAAGACGTCAGTAAAGACGGTCTCCGACTGTTTTTACCCTGGCTGCCTCTCTGGCGGCATTTCTCGGGGTTGTGCGCAATCCAATTGGCCTGGCTCTCGCTAGCCCAATCCTAAAGAGTCTTCAGCGGAGGTGATGTAGTTATCTAAAAATAATCCATCTTTTTCGTACATTCCAATTATTTCGGCACTCGGCCTTGGTTTAGGGGGGTGTACCTGGAGTGAGTGCGTACTCTGGACGGGGGGGCATCACAAACCCGAAAAATCACAACTCCGAAAAGAGCTTTCCATCATAAACCTGAAATATCATAAACCCGAAATATCACAAACCCGAAATATCATAACTCCGAAAGTGTTAGCAACGCCCATCATAAACCCGAAAAATCACAAACCCGAAACATCATATCTCCGAAAACAAAAATAGCATTGCCCATCTTAAACCCGAAATATCACAAACCCGAAATATCATAACTCCGAAAGTTCTAGCAATGTCCAACACTATTTTGGTTTTCGGAGTTATGCTATTTCGGGTTTATGATGGGCAATGCTATTTTGCCATTTTTGGTTTTCGGAGTTGTGATTTTGAAGTTTATGATATTTCGGGTTTATGATGGGCGTTGCTATTTTGTTTTTCGGAGTTATGTGATATTTCGGGTTTGTGATAATTCGGGTTTATGATATTTCGGGTTTATGATGGGAAGTGCTTTCGGAGTTGTGATTTTTCGGGTTTCTGATGGCGACCCCTGCCTCTGGACTGCAGTGTGGCTAGAACGGGACTTGAGCCCCCCGGTCGCACCCGCCCTGCAGGAAAAAAATGACCATTCACAAAGGTGTACGGTAGAGCCCAGTAGCATGCCAGCCCTGAGGCTGAGCCCCGGGTTTAGGGTTCAGGTGCTCCTCCCATTGCTTTTATCCCTTGTGTTTTATCTGGGCTGGCATCCCAGTTTTAATCCTTTGTGCTTTTACCTGGCATTAGTTTGCCATTCCCACATTGGAGTTATGAGCTCTGCCCTCCCTGCCCGGTCCATCTTTCTCTCCTCGGTCTACATGCTGGCTCCTCTGGTTGCCTCCCTGCCCTAGTGTCTTGGCTCTCATCCTGACAGTGGATTGGAGTCCTGGGTTGGATGTTCGTTCCGAATCGGGGATACCGGCTGAGTCCGGGTCCTCTTGCTCATTGTGCCCCTTCCCGACCCCTTGGCCTGGCCTCCAATATAGAGCTGGATAGGTGACACCCCTTGTGGCTTGCAGCCCTGTAGGTAGTCCTGATCCTGCCTGACAGGAGACTCGCCCTCGGAAACAAACTTCCAAACTCGCTCCAATAATTAGGCCTTTTCCGAGACTTCAGGGTCTCCCCGCTCTCGGAACGCTTTTCAGTAGTATCCCAAGAATTTTTCAATCCAATTTCTTTTTCGCGCACTCCCGGGATTCGTCTGCTGGGTGGTGGCCTGGGTGGACTTGGTCCTTGCGCCGTCCCTATTTCCACTAATATTGGGCTGGCGGGTCTTAGTCCATAAGGCTTGGGTTGGAAGACTCCCCTGGCCCAGACGTCAGGATCCAACCTCGGGGTATCTCGGGCTAAGGCCCTTGGTAGTGCCCCTCAGCGGCAGAGCCCCTCCCAGGGCTGATCGGGTAGCTCCCGGCTTCCCACCCCCGTTTAACAACAACAAACCCGGTGGTAGCAACCTGCCAAAATCAAACCAGTAGAATCCACTAAAGAATAATTATAATAAACCAGTAGCTTAAACCGCAGAATCACGACTGCAGATTATTTGGCAAACTTGCCTAAGGCTATGAGCTTTGGATCAAAGCATCTGAGCAACCCCCAAGAGCCTCGTCATCTCAGCAATCCTCTCATGCTGTACAATGAGCGCAATATAATTCATAGTCGAAAATTTCCCGCTAGATCCTAGCAACAAAGCATGTTTTGCAATTAATTAATCCTTGGTTCCGCTTGGAAAATTAGCAAATTTTTTTATGAAATCAATTACCTAGCAAGGTCTTTACTAGTACTAATTAGACTACGAAGCATTCGAATAGTCTAAGATAGTCATAGTTACTCTTGCCGTTTACCCACAGATTTGCAGGTTAAACTGTATATATTTTTAATAATTAACAAAATTAACAATTCATTTCTCAAAGCTCACCGATGCACTACAGGTGGGTCTTGCGAGTGCAGGTATTCCAATCCGCTGGCAATGTCGATGGCAAACTGGGTGAGCAGTTCCGGACTGGTGTCGCCGTCCGATCTGCACAGAGCCTGAGTAGTTTGAGAACACGGTTTCAATTGCTAGTAGTAAGAATATGCGAAGGTGATGCTCAGTGAACACTAATAATTAGTAATAATACACTCACGTGGGTGCGCCTAGCCATTAGAAACGATTTCAGATCGCCGTACAAACAGTTCTCCATAATAATTAGAAAAGGCTCCGCTGCGGTGCAAACAGCCAATAGACGGATTATGTTCTTGTGAGACAGGTGAGACAGGTGCTGCAATGTAGAGGAAGACTTTCTTTTACACTGTGAATGACTAAGACACACACACTAAGACAGACGGACAGACGGACAGACAGACAGACAGACAGACAGACAGACAGACAGACAAAAACAGACAGACAGCCAGACAACAAGACAGACAGACAGGCAGACAATAAGACAGACGGACAGACAGACAACAACAGACAGACAGGCAGGCAGACAAACAGACAGACAGACAGACAGGACAGACAGACAGACAGACAGACAATAAGACAGACGGACAGACAGACAACAAGACAGACAGACAGACAGACAGACAGACAGGCAGGCAGACAAACAGACACAGACAGACAGACAGACAGACACTAAGACAGACAGACAGGCACTAAGACAGACAGACAGACAGACAGACAGACAGACAGACAGACAGACAGACAGACAGACAGACAGACAGACAGACAGACAGACAGATAGACAGACACTAAGACAGACAGACAGACAGACAGAGAGACAGGCACGCACAGAGAAGCAAACAAACAGCAATGCAGGTGCATACCTCGGCCTCTTCAAGAAACCGCAGCACATCCTCAGTCTTGGAGTCCTCCTGAATCAGCTTGATCGCGCAGGGTTCCCAGGTCTGCTGGTCAGCTAGAAACACCTCCCCGCCGTACACAAACGCAAAGCAGCCTTCGCCAATTTTCCTATTCATAATGACTTTCTCGCGAGCGACCTCCTTGTGCGAGAGTCGCTCTCTGATGTCTTTGAATGGCTGGCTCTGCTTACGGCGCATTCTGCGCTGGCAGTATCGGAGCAGGCCGAACAGCACCATGAGCAGACAGCCCAGTATGAGCAGCACGAGCACTATGCAGAATGCCGCCAGAGTCTCCAAGCAGGACCAGCCCGGCAGCAGGCGCATCAGGAACGCGGTCGGACAGTCCAGGTCCGCTCGCAACGGGCGGATAAATTTCCCATCGTAGGTGGCGAATCCCACGGCTTCGTTGGATTCAGACGGGTCTACGGGGATTTCTTCCACCGTGATTTTTTGTTCCCGGTCCGAGTGCCAGCGGTACCTGGGGAATTGCACGGGAATTCTTTTTGTCTTCAGTGGACTGTGAGAAGAAATTCAGTTTTAGATTCATAACGAATTGATCTTAACTATTGATTAATGATGATGATTAAATGATTCGACCATCAGAGCGAATTGATTCCCATAATTCCCCGCAGATTGTCACAGTGAATTAATTTCCTCAAACTGTCAGAGTCCATTAATTCTCCTACTAGACTGTAAGACTGAATTAATTTCCATAGACTGTGTCAGAGTTAAATAATTCCCCTAGACTGAAATTGAAAGAGTGAATAAATTCCCCTAGACTGCCCGGGTGAATTAATTCCCCTAGACTGTAAGAGTGAATTAATTCCCATAGACTCTCAGAGTTAATTAATTCCACTGGACTGTAAGAGTAAACCCCTAGACCGTCCGGGTGAATTAATTCTCCTAGACCGTCAAAGTGAATTAATTCCCCTAGACTGTAAGAGTGAATTAATTGCCCATAGACTGTCAGAGTGAATTAATTCCCCTAGTCTGTCACAGTGATTTAATTCCCTAGACTGTAAGAGTAAATTAATTCCCCAGACTGTCAGAGTGAATTAATTCCCCTAGACTGTAAGAGTGAATTAATTCCCCATAGACTGTCAGAGTGAATTAATTCCCCTAAGACTGTAAGAGTGAGTTAATTCCCCATAGACTGTAAGAGTGAATTAATTCCCCGTAGACTGTCAGAGTGAATTAATTCCCCTAGATTGTCCGGGTGAATTAATTTTCCTAGACCGTTAGAGTGAATTAATGCCCCTAGACTGTAAGAGTGAATTAATTCCCCAAGAATGTCAGAGTGAATTAATTCCCCAGACTGTCAGAGTAAATTCTGCGGCTTACAATACGCTTAATTCAAGACTGAGAATTTAGTAATTCGTCACAGTCAATTATCGCAGCCACTCACTTAGCCAGTACTCGGCCGTGATAGCCGGCACCATTAGCGCGGTATCTGCGCAGCCAGACCATCATGTAGCCCTCGCTAACTGGCAATCGGCTATAGAAGTCATGGTCATCATTGCTCAAACTATTCTCCAATAATTTTCTATAAAGCTTCACAACTGAATCGCTTTTCAATCGTTGAATATAAATCGGATCGCTGGTGTACAGACTGCCCAGAGCGCTAGCCAATAGGAAGATAGCGTCGCTAGTGTAGACACCAAAGTGATTCTCGGCGAACACATCGGCAGATGGCAGCTTGGCAACTGTTAGGTTCAATCTGCGACGGTACACGGCCAGCCTAGCTGGCGGCAGGTAGTTCTTTACAATTAGATGACCGTCGCTAACTGCCGTTATCTCGGCGTTGGTGCAGCCTCCGATTTCGCCGCTGCCGCCGCCGCCGCCGCTGCCGCCGACAAATTCGTCGGCCAGCGCCCCGGTGCCCGTGCAGTTCGCTCCGGCGTCGGTAAAATCTCCTTGGCCCAATTGGCTAAGATAAATGCGTAATTATTGCGCTGCGACATAGCGAGCTGGTGGGCTGCGCACAGGTATAAACAGGTGCCGCGACGAAAATAGTCCATCACGATTACCTGGGAGGGACAGGCGATTAAAGTTGATTGATTCTTGAACCATCTTTTACTCATCTGTTCACACTATGGACTCTTTTTTAGTTATCTCTCACTAGCTGAGTGGGGAATCAGTCTGCTTATGCAGGTTAATAGTTGGGGAATTTCTCACTAGCTGAGTGGGGAATCAGTCTGCTTATGCAGGTAATAGTTGGGGGAATTTCTCACTAGCTGAGTGGGGAATCAGTCTGCTTATGCAGGTTAATAGTTGGGGGAATTTCTCACTAGCTGAGTGGGGAATCAGTCTGCTTATGCAGGCTAATAGTTGGGGGAATTTCTCACTAGCTGAGTGGGGAATCAGTCTGCTTATGCAGGTTAATAGCTAGGGGAATTTCTCACTAGCTGAGAATTAGTCTGCTTATGCAGGTTAATAGTTGGGGGAATTTCTCACTAGCTGAGTGGGGAATTAGTCTGCTTATGCAGGTTAATAGTTGGGGGAATTTCTCACTAGCTGAGTGGGGAATCAGTCTGCTTATGCAGGCTAATAGTTGGCCAATTTCTCACTAGCTGAGTGGGAATCAGTCTGCTTATGCAGGCTAATAGTTGGGGGAATTTCTCACTAGCTGAGTGGGGAATCAGTCTGCTTATGCAGGTTAATAGCTAGGGGAATTTCTCACTAGCTGAGTGTAGAATCAGTCTGCTTATGCAAGTAAATAGTTAGGGGAATTTTCAACGTGTAGAATTGAGTCTACAAAATCGCTAACTGACTACTAAAAGTAGGTACTACAGGTTAGTGGACAGGCTGAGGTTCTAGTGAATGCTGAAGTTCTAGTGGACAGGCTGAGGTTCTAGTGACAGGCTGAAGTTCTAGTGGACAGGCTGAAGGTTCTAGTGGACAGGCTGAAGTTCTAGTGGACAATGGGAAATTCAATGGATGACAAAGGCTGAGCTTGGTTTATAGGACAGGCTGAATTCAAATGAAAAGTCTGACAAGCTGGGATTATAATGGACCTATTCAAATTTCAATAGATACACAGGTGAGACGGAGATCACCAGTGGACACAAAGGTTGATATAGAGACACCAGTGGACACAAAGGTTGAAATGGAGAAACCAGTGGACACATAGATTGAAATGGAGATACCAGTGGGCACACAGATTGAAATGGAGATACCAGTGGACACACAGATTGAGATGGAGATACCAGTGGACACACAGATTGAAATGGAGATACCAGTGACACACAGATTGAGATGGAGATACCAGTGCACACACAGATTGAGATGGAGATACCAGTGGACACACAGATTGAAATGGAGATACCAGTGGACACACAGATTGAGATGGAGATACCAGTGGACACACAGATTGAGATGGAGATACCAGTGTACACACAGATTGAAATGGAGATCCCAGTGAACACACAGATGAAATGGAGATCCCAGTGGACACACAGATTGAGATGGAGATACCAGTGGACACCACAGGTTGAGATGGAGATACAGTGGACACCACAGGTTGAGATGGAGATACCAGTGGGCACACAGGTTGAGATGGAGATCCCAGTGGACACAAGGGTTGATATGGAGATCCCAGTGGACACAAGGTTGATATGGAGATACCAGTGGCACCACAGGTTGAGATGGAGATACCAGTGGGCACCACAGGTTGAGATGGAGATACCAGTGGGCACACAGGTTGAGATGGAGATCCAGTGGGCACCACAGGTTGAGATGGAGATACCAGTGGGCACACAGGTTGAGATGAGATGCTAATGAATAGCGAATGCCAGATATTAGAATCTAAAAAAGGCAATTCCAAAGACTTTAACAAATGCTACAAACCTGAATAGAAAAGCTTCTGGTTGGTCAGCAGAGCCAGTTTTTCCCAACTGTACTTTCTAAGAAAGCTGGCCACCACCTCCGGATAGGCCGAATAGCTGGGCACTGTTCGATAAAAATTCGGATAAATGTCGCGCCGATTGAACAGCGGCGACTCGACAGTCGGCGACACCACCGCGGTGCCGAGCCGGCTGCTGGCCTGGGCTACAGGTTCGGCAGTTTTCGAGCAGGTGGCCGCCACCACGCCCGCTAGCGGGCTGGCTGACTCAGCGGACAGGTCTGAGCAGTGCAGGCCCATGTAGAAGGCCAGCACTGAAGATGTCGAACAGTCCAATCCGGCCGGCACAAGTTCGAATTGATGGTTGCTAAGCAACAATGAACAAAACGCCGCGTCCTTTGCGTTACCTTGGCAGCGCCACGAATTTAAAATGCCAACGGATAATTCAGCGAATTCCAGCACACTTGGATCGTCAAACTCGAAGCCGGAGGGCCAGATTAAACCGATTCGAATTTTGAGCGGCAGGAGGGGAGACAGCCAGAGTCT